>WSUB01000283.1:0-34872 GCA_019633425.1 Tulasnella sp. 424 | reverse complement strand
TGCTCCTGTCCATGCCGAGCTCGCGTTGATACCCGCGTCGAAAGACAGGTTCGACGTCGGTCGCTTATTTGAATCGGATGGGGTTGGCTCTTTGAATCCGAACGAGAAGAGCCCAGAGACGTAGGAGGCTATTGCCGGTGGTAGGGATGAAATACTAGCAGGCCTGGAGGGCCTCTCGCTGGACCGAACCCTTCAGGGAAGCGAGCTGGGAACAAGGCGTGCAGTGAGAACACGCACTGCACCGTGTCATTTCAACTTAGACTCACTCTCCACCCACTCTGCTTCCTCCCTCTCGTCCACTTCCTCCTCTCCGATCCTCCTCCTCCTTTGTCGACTCGGGTAAGTTGTTGTTGCATTTCCGGATCCTAGCTAATCTTTACCTCTGGATTTCTTCAGTGTCGCCGCACAACAACCTCCGCTATCCCTCGCCGTTCGTACGGCCACTTCCGGGCGTATTACCGCATGGGCCAATGGTAGAAGGCATCATCCAAAGCATCTAGCAAGTAAACAAGTCCTTCTTGAAGCTCTTCGTTACTACTCGATAGACTGATCTTCATTCCGCCACCTAACTATCTCTAGCCTCCCTGGTCCCACCGACGGTTCAAGTCGACCATTCGCCAAGCCTGAGCCGAAGCGACCCATCTCGCCACACGTGCCAACACTAACGCCATCCGCCTCAAGGCTGCCACGGACCAGGACGTACAGGACGCCTTTTAAACCAACTTGACCCAAGCAGATGCCAGAGCCTTCGTGATCGTAGCGAACGCCGAAGCCTTGCAAATTGACACCTGAGATTACAAGACACGCTCATCGGCGTCTTATCCACCCAATATCTTCGTTCCGAGGCACCCCTCAAGCCTCTTGTTGCTGCTGACGAGGCCGCTTGAGCTGGAAACGTCTCTCAGGTACGTCTTTTTTCATCTAACGCTGGCCAATACACTCATACTGACTTTTGTCTTTACAGACGACCACGTTTTATGGTGGCCGAAAAGCCTCCCGCTCTCTGCACGTCGTCGTCGTCGGATGCGGCCTGGTGGCCTCGCTGCCGCCTACGCACTCGCTAAAGCCGGACACCGCATCACTATCTAGGAAGATGCTCCAGCTATTAGCGACGTTGGCGCTGGTATCCAAGTTAGCCCCAATCTGTTGTGATCATTGATCGACGAAGCGTTGGAGAAGATCGCTGTCATGCCCGAAGGTGGGGTCAGAAGTTCGCCGACGATTACGGTGCTCCTTACTACAATATGTACGTGCGTTATTCTATCCCATTTTCATTCTCTCAATACCAGCCTAATTCAATTCTCCTTCCATGGCTTCCGCCGTCTCTTATCCCCACAGCGAGCCGACTTCCACCACCGGCTGTACAACCTGACCATTGTACTCAAGGACCAAGTCACCCTCTGCCTCAAAGCACACGTCTCGAGTCGACCATTTGCCAAGCCCAAGCCGAAGTGACCCATCTCGCCACACGCGCCGACACCCACGCCATCCGCCTCAAGGCTGCCATGGACCAAGACATGCAGGACACCTTCGCTTGGGTGCTGAAGCCGCCTGCAAAGTAATCCTGGGGGGCGTGGCAGGCGGCGCAATCCACGTCCACCCGATGTATGGAATGATGTATCTATAATCACTAATTTCACTATTCCATCTCTCTTTTCTCTCGAACGGACTCTGGTATATATGATTATATCTTCACTCTCATTGTATTGGTCTCTCTCACTCCGGTACATATTTCCTTTCTGCCTTCTGAGATTTAATCGTGCTTGAATTTCAAGAACTTGGAGAGCCACGCAACATCTTTCTCGGTTACCACGTACTCCGGGGGAGCCTAGTTGGATGGAAAGAATCTCTAGTGGGTTGATTTCATCTGTGTGTATCTGCGGTGCAGTGCGTGTTCAGGAAGATGCAGTGCGCACCAAATCCGGTAGTGCGCGGGCCTCTCGCTCACACACCACACACACCGCTCACACACCACACACACCGCAAAGTCAAAGATCACCTATCATCCTCTCCCTGCTCATTTTTACCATGGTCAGAATCAACAAGGATAAAAATAAGGTAAACAACGGATCCACAAATCTTTTATACCTGAGAACCGACGCAATCCGGCAATAGGAGTCAAGAGGGCGCTCGGGACGTGGTGACGATGCTCAGCAAGAAAGAAACCATATAAGAGCGATTGAAGAATGCATTGCTAAGCTAGAGATGAGTCTATTGAACCCAGTGAGTTCTATTCATTTCTTTGGCAATGACCGGGCATAACCCTCAGTTTCTCTACTTTTCAGAGCTCACAAACCCGCCAATCCCAATCAAGCAGATCCGGTGCAAATCATTCTCGAGGAAATTCATTTTCTGGGAGGGATAATGACTCTCCTTCAACCCAGGTGGGTAATCAAAGCAAGGGTGTCAGCTGTCAACGAGAAACTCATCCACCATTGAAGCACCTATCACTCCCCAAACCACTTCGAACACCTGGAACTTCACACTCTCAGCAGGGTTCTCGGCATAGTTCTCGGCATAGTTCTCGGACGCGTGACAGTAAATCTAAGTCACCAAGCCCATCAATCTCGTCCCCCCAGCGATGCGAGTGCTATGTCTGTGTTCATGGCGATTGCCCCCCAGGCTGCGAATGCAGCATCGACACCACTACGCTTGACAACAGCCAGGAAGAGTCAGACATTGAGTCCAATGTCTCCTATGCTTCAGACTGGAGCGGGGAGGATCCTGCTGAAGAACCTCTGCCCAAGCCAGATGAGGAGCCCAAAATGCCAGGACAGCCTGTGTCGTGGAAGATCCTCAGTGATGGTGATGGCAATCCTGATGAAAAGCTGAAAACAATTGCGTCCCGTTGGAAATCGCATATCAGACACTCAATTGGTTTGTCTAAGGGAAATATATGTATGTATTATTTGATCAAGATGAAGCTTGGGCTAACAGATTTTATGATAGATGTACATTGCAAAGTTGATCTTTGGACACGACTTGCCATATCACGCAACAGAAAGAGCCGGGCGAAGCTCCAGTGCTCCCAAGTCTTTGTGGAGCTTGATGGATCTAAGCCGGCTTTAGGAGTTGATCGTCAAGGCCGGTTTCTTTATTTGTATCTTCCTGAATGGATGCCAGAGGAGATTCATGTGAGTGCGCGATTAGACTTTGAGTTCGAGTGCATGACACTTACTGGGGTCAAATGAACTAGGATCACTATTATGCAGTAGCTGCCCACTTGATCCAGGGGCGCTCTCTTGCAGATTGCGAAAAGAAAAAGCGCCAGAAAAGAGAAGTGTCCCAAAAGCGAAAAAGGATGGAAGGTCGTGCAGTCCGTGACAGGACCAATGGGCCTTCAAATCCTCACTTTCCTGACCTGGGGAGCGACAATGTCGACTCAGATTATCGAGAGCCCTGTAGTCAGGCTAACTGCTATTGCAAGGACAACAAATCCGGGTCGCTTCATTGTGGCATGTGGTGCCAGCAGGGACACCCAGTAAGTGAATCCATCAATTGGATTTTGGTGCCAGCAGTGTCTTCTGACATATGGAGTCTCTATTAGAACAACCCTAAACGCCCACTCGCTCCAATCCAGAATCTTGCCTGTGACCCCACAATCATTGAGGCCCAAGCCCTTCTTGACTTCAACCAGCGAACAACTTTGCTGCATCGAATGGTCAATTACGTTGTAGCATGTATTGAGCCCTGGTCAGCTGGCACAATGATCTCTGCTGTCCAGCAAGCAAAGAAAAAGTACAACCTCATCGACAATCGCCTGCAGGACATAACAAGCATGTTCTTTGGTTACGCTTTCATGCTCAATAAGCAAACCGAAAATCACTGCGACCGCAACTCTTCGGAATACCTGGTAGATGCCCTTGCAACCCTTGGTGACTACTCTGGAGGAAAGCTGCGCCTGCCTGAGCTCGGCGTTTGGGCAGCCTATGGTCCTAGGTCTCTTGTTGTCCTCAGAGGAGGGATTATTAAGCACGGTATTGAGCACTTCGATGGACCACACCGGATCTGTTTGGCCTATTTTGCTCATCGAAATGTTCTTTCCCACTTGAAAATACGCCCCTTTACACCCCGGAAGATTGTTGACACCAAACAAAAGTCTCCGGTCTTCAGGAATGATGCTGTTGAACATCAAACATGGGAAGACTTGAAGCAAGTTGCATGTGGGTGGACCTTTGCATATATATCCTTTCCTTTTACCGTGATTGAGGTCCTCATTTCCAGACAACCACAACATGAAAGCTGTCTCAAAGGACAACATTGCAAATGGGAAAACCTTCACTCCCCTTGCTTTCCCCTGATTAGGCACCAATGTAGCCTCACACCTTTACTCCCCTTGCTTTCCCCTGATTAGGCACCAATGTAGTTTCACACTTATTGAGCCAAATGAACATAGAATGATGTAAATAAATGAATTGGTCAACTAATTTGGGTGGGAATATTTACCGAGAAAATCTTTTATAGTGAAGGTACTGTCAAGACGACGTTGTCTGAACAGATATGGTTCCCTGTCTCATTCATCCCGCTCTGTTCAACCAAACTCAAAAAATTCCACCCCTCACCTCTAAACCCAAATCCTCCACCCCCATCACCTTACAATCTGTACCAACCCATCCCACGATTCTCTCCTCTTCTCAGCCAACACCCAGGCTGCCATGTAAACATCCAAGTCGTACCCCTCCTTTCACTCACTTACCTTCGGTCCAACTACCTCTACGTGCAACACCTCCTTCAGAAATCGACAGCCAAGTATGGACTTCAACTCAAACCGGGATGGAAAAGTACGCTTCGGACCACTCCCAAGACCTGTGCGACGAGCTCGACCATGTCCGGATCTGCGACATCACTTTCAATTTGAACCAACGCAATTTTGACCTCCCCCTACCTTCTCCGATTGCACCGTTCTTGCCCTTTAGCATCCTGCTGCATGAACGCACGTCTCAAGGACACCACTTCACCCGTGCTGAACTAAAGTTCCTAAAGCAATGCTCAACCTCAATCTCTGACCCATCCCTCCAACCCTTCTTACAGAGCAAGAACAAGGAGCAGAACGCGGATGGAGATGTGTTTTTCTTACTCGAAAAGTCACCCAAGATCAATTTGGAGAGCTTGACTCCCCATCAGCATTGGCGGTCGTAGGATTGCGGCTGGGGAGCTTTTGCAATGAGCAACAAGTAACTGAGAGGAAGGTGGCTCCGTCTAAACCGCCGACAAACCCTACACCTCCCGCCCTTCAGCCAAGCAGTCACGCTCACTTGTGGAGCAATGGAACCACACGGGACTTCAAAATTGGTTCTGCCCGGCCTTGCCTTCGGAGGATCCAGTGCATAGCATTCGGAGTCGTACTCAGACGCACAAACTTGAAGCCTCGGCACCTTCGACCACTTCTGATTCTCGATCTGCTGCCCATGCACATGCTTCAAACACACCTGCAGCAGGGCTTCTACCTCCAGCTCAAGAACTCACGCAAGTACAGGACATGATAAAGTCATAACATATTACTGTATCAGATCTCCATATCATATTTGACAAATCATGGCTGTGAGTAAGTGGAGCATATATGCTACCCAATCAGTTCGAGGGCTACCATCGACTGCAAGTTGGTTGTGGTTCACTGTAAATTATGTATTGGGAGTAGGACAATTTCAGACAAATCGGCTAGAAGCCGAACTTTACAGAATTTCACAATCCGACACAACCCAACAGATTTCCTCCTCTTACAGCATTCCTACATTCCTACGACTATTGTATATACTTGTTGAGCGAGAGGATATCTCAGCTCTGAAAAGGCGTAAGTAAGGCTGAATCTAAAGTAACAAATTTGAACTCACCCGGTCCAACGGCCACATCAACAGTCTTGAAGCTCCCTTGTTCAGATTGAACCTGTATACTGCTACATGAGAATTGAGGTCCTCTAAGGGTACCGCCAAAAAATCTCGAAAGGATGGGTAGACCAAGCGAGCGCCAATTGCAGCCCATTCCTCTCTTCGATACGGGTCTGAAGCAGCGTCTGGAGCAGATAGTTCCCGGTATGGTTGAACAATAAGTGTAACTCCTACTCCTACCTCCCTCGGGACATCCAAGCGCCCATCATAGACGATAGCAACAATGCGACCAAACTCTAAATTCTCACCAACTCGGAACTGAATGTGACTATTCCTTCCCTTTGAGGAATTGGCTGGTTCCTCAGGCCCAACCATGCTATACTTGGCTCCCTGGAGGATCAAATGGGAGCAGTTGGTAATAGCAGGATCAAAGATACTCCGGCCAAGTACAGTTGAGATCTGGGCATCGAGTTGGGCAAGTCCTTCTGACCTTCGATCCCATGATGTGAACCATTTCTTTGCGTTCATTTCCATTGGATAAAGCATCGGGCAAGTACTTGGCGAATGCTGGTCGGATAGGAGAAATCCACGGTACTGCGTGCCTAGGAATTGAGATACCATTTCGATAAAACGCTTTGCCCACTGGGGCATGTAGCTCGTTACTACCGCTTTGAAGTTTGCCATCCGAGAAAAGGCTCGAAGCATAGTGCCCTCAATCATTCCTGTAATATTACAGTGAGAAAAACATGCAAAATGAAAAATTCTATTAACACTCACCAAAGCGATGGTTTGTGTGCACTTCTTGAAGGATCCCATTCAGACGCTCATAGGGAAAACACCACCAAGCGTGTGGTGGCCCAAAGAGCTTGAGGAAGCGAGGAAGGTGAAGGGCTAGATGATGATTGGGGACAATGGCGGCCTGAGGGAACAGTAAGCGTGTGGCTTCGAGGTACTGAATCATGCAGCATGCTAAATTTGCCCTTCGATTGGTGGAGGTGGAACGGCGAGTGGCGAGGCCAATAACAAGAGCCAGATTAAGAAGCTGGAGAAGCATGGCGAAGTATCGACTAGTCCTTGGATGGTCGCTCCAGATACGAATGAGGGTGATGGGCAAATGAATTGTAACAGCGGACCTCCATTCGTTGGCACTGAGGCAACCATGGGATTTCTGACCCATTGTTCGAGGTGCAGGCTGGATCCAATCGGGAAGAATGGTTTGGTCTAAATCACTGTAAACCTCGTTGAGGACCATTGAGCCTAAGACAGTTCGCTGGGAGGAAGACCCCCCCTGCCGCTCAAGTGGAACAACCTGTTCATCAGGAATTTTGGCCTAAGTAAGACTTGTTAAAAAAGAAAAGGGGGAGAAAAAAAGAAAGCCACCTCTCTTACCATTAGAAACAGAGCTAGCTGATGTCGAGTCCACACACAATCTGTCCCTTCATTCTTTAAGGGGATTGGGGCATCTCGTGTAGACCAATATCGGAGTGCCAGACGAAGCAGCATTGGTTTGCTGAGTTTAGTGTCCCATCTATTTCGAGGATAGCATATCAAGGCGTAATCGTCTTTCTCATCCTGAGCAGATGTTGCTCTGATGATTGGGAGATGACGCTTTCAAGAGATGTCAATTACATCGATGGCTAGTTCTTAGACTGCTCCCACCTGAAGCCACTTTGATATTTCCTCACTTGTTGTGCCAGGTTTGAGGTAGGTATGTTCATGATGGTTGGCAGAGGTTGATGAGTAGCTCTGTACCTCAGAGCTATACACTCTCCAGAGCAATGATTGCTCAAGGTTTGCCCACTCCATTCGTGGCGTAGTATAAAGGGTCTGACGATCGGAGTCGAAGCAGTAAGTCGCCATGAGCCTGCTTTTTTCGCGCTTTAACGCAGAGTTATTAAGGGTATCCTCAGCACAGTATAATCTCAACTCACCCAAGCAACTAACTTTCTGATCATTGTCTCCTTAAGTGGGCGAGGCGTCATCTCTTTCATGAGACTGCACTCATAGCAGAGGGCTTTCACAACGTGCACAGGCAACCCATCAAGTGCTTTTGTTACTGACCCAAATGAGCGTAGAGCAGCCCACCCCGCGATCATCTCCACCTGTGATGGCACCTTGCAGTCAATAGCATCGCCATCGCCCCCAGGAACGCTATAGTCCATTTTCCATATTTTGGTACAGTGGTTCTCCGCCCAACCAAGAAGTAAGTTGTGCATAACGTCAATTATAAGATCTTGAGTTGGGTCCCAATATCCAAGTCGAAGGAGGGGTGTCCAGAAGACGCCTGTGGTGTCCCGAATGTTGTCTCTCTCCTTTTGGGAATTTGCGGCTTTCCAGCGGTCGGCATATGTCTTGTGTTCATCAAACGTGCGTTTCGGCCAGAGGCGGTAGTTGAAGTCGGTAATTGATGCTTTGGGGAGTCGACAGATGGAGCAGAAAAGCATGTGGTTGTGACCAGTACAACCACCAACAGCACGGCACGCATCAAGGTCCGCAACCACAGGTCCAAGCAGACCGTAGACCTCCCTTCCACTAGGATACATGTGCGTTTGGGAATACCAAACGCCATCCCGCAGCTGAACAAAGTCGTCTACAACTTTCTCCATGAAGTGATTCAGTTGCGCTCCGTGCGGCTTAGTAGGACCTGGGATGATTCCAACTACGCATACATTTTCAGGGAGGAAACGAAGATGCGGTGGTAGGTTCAAACAAGCAACATAAATTGCGCCAACGGATCGACTTTTCTTTCCTGGCTTGGCCTCATCCGCGTGAAACCAATCAATCCCCAGTTCGAAAATATATCTTCCGACCTCTGGGTGTTCTTTGTTGCAAGCGGAGAGCTTTTGGGGGCCAAAGGTCCTGCGACGGAGCCTAGGTGACTCCCAGATATCTCTGGAGTCAGAATTCTCCTGGGTTTGTCTTGTATAGGTGTCGGCTGCCTTTTCGATACCTGGACGGCATAGCATCCGGCCCCACCATATAGGAATGCTCTGGTTTTCGAAGGTTCGGATAGGCTTGCTGTCTTGAGCGTCAAACATCTCCGCTCCGCATGGTCTCCCGGTTTCGCCAGACGGGTATGTGCAAGTAGCCAGCGCGTCTTTCTCCTGGCCCCCATAGAGCGCACAGCACTCGGGACAGCAGAGGTAGGTTGTAATCTGAGGATCAATATCCAGCCAACTGAGTGGGGTCCTGATATCTTTGGGGGTGATGGGAGGTGGGATGGGGGTGCTTGTTTCGGAGGAGAATGTGGATAGGATAAGGGGTATGATAGCAAGAAGATAGTTGGACTGGCGATGAGTTCCTGAGAAGAAAACATGAAAGGCCACGACAGTGAGGAGTGTGAGTTGAGCCGTAATGGGAAGTGTCCTTAGATGTCCATGGCTATAAGGTTCTAAAGGTTATCCGACACTCTTAGCTCTTCAAATCATCAAAGGACGGGTATAATTTGACACACCAGTAACCACAACATGAAGCCCTTCACTTGTCGGGAGTGCCACCCTGGCTTCAAATTCAGCTTTTTGTTGATGGTCGAGAAGGAACATGGCTTGATCCAACCCCTCTACAAGCTTGTTGATGTCATCCTTGCAGAGGTTCCTACTGTGACTCGCCTCCTCTTTGAGCTGCTTTAGAGTTTTAAGGCAGTTGAAATATTGGTAGTTGTCTTCGGTCCGCTCATCTAGCTCCGTTTCCTCCACGGTAGCGCCAGTAGTGCCAGTTTTATACACCAAGCGTGAGGTGCAGAGAACCTGTATTGCGCTTACTGCTTCTTCAACTCTCCGTGATATGGACGCAAGGTGCTGAGTGTCTGACACATCTGGATACTGACGAGTGCCGTTGACAATGATGGGAAGGTCGGGGTGACTGGCTAGTGGAGAAAGGATGTTGAGGGTATGTTCCATGACGGTAGAAGCTCCAGATAGTTTACGAGTACTTGAGAGACATGTATATTGTTTATAACGGTAAAATGAGAGTGCATTGAAGCAACTGACGAGGGCTTGTTTCAAGGAAACATGGGGCTCTGCTGCAGTTCGCTTTGTTCGATTCCAACGACAAAGCAGGCGTTCCCTTTGAACCCCTTCATGGCCAAAAGGCTACTCGCTCTCAGAACCTCGAAACGGTTGTCTGCCTCACTGCACAGCTGTCAAGCAAATTTGGCAACAGCGTCTACATATATCAGAGCACTCGAGACTACCTGAGATACAGCAACGTTCCTACAGTATGTCGCCCCCCCCTCCCCTCGAACTTCCATCTGAATTCTTCCCATCGGGTTTGTTTGGCTATGGAGACACTGGGGTTACACAGTGTCAATGCCTTGTCTCTTCTGCAGTATTTCTAATTGGCCTTGCGTTAATTGTACTTGTCGTAGCGAGGGCATTTCGTGCCATTCAGCATCTTGGGCCATACCTATGGCAATATGTGAGCGCACTCCCACTCCTTAATTCTACCCTAATCTTATCTACCTCAATGCTTAGGTCAAGGAGCTTGCTGCCATTATTGTAAGTTATGACACTTGATTACTTGAGTGCTTTAAGCTGATTCTTTCCAGGCCTGGGGTGTATCATGGGGCGGGTTTCTCGTCGGGCTAATTTTATTGGTCCCTGCTGCTCTGCTTCCAACGGAAATCGCAATCAAAGAGTTGGCGTCATCGGTTTGTGTTTCAAGTTGCACCTTTTGTTTAACCCACGAACTCATTTCTTCCTAGGCCCAGATGTTAACGGGTAATTTCTTGTTTGACATCACCCTGTTATTCATCACCCTCGTTCGAGTTCTGGTGAGTCTGATCAATGTGCCAAATGTCCTGTACACTGACATCCGCCGGAGCTTCTATGTTTTGATGCTGCTTTTAACCGTCTAGGCCTCAAATTCTGGGTGCAGCAGGGGCTAAACTCGTTCCTTACCTGGCACTTTTAGAGCCGCACTGGCTGTGGCATCCGTAATTCACGCCGAATGTAACCCCTGTCCTTCCTAGTTCCCTCCTCCATACTATACAGGGTTGTGTTGTTCACCGAGAGCTTAATATGAGCTAAGGAGGCTGGAAAGTTGTCGTTCTGGGATTCTCTTATTTTCATCTCCTAATCCATCAAACACAGGCAGGAAACAAAAACTGGGCGACTGGCGAATAAGGGTCTGGCGACTTGCACTCCTCCCTTTGACGATTTTGGATTGGCGCTTTCTGACTCTTCCTCCACTCCCCCTTCCACCCTGTCTGAGCCAATCGGCAACGGATGGCTCATGACAAACTCGACTCTGCTTATTCTCTCAACACCCTCCAATATGTGGCTCAACTGATTTTATAGCAAGCAGCCTAATCGGATTCCCAGTTGTGACATGTACTCCGACCCATGGACTCTCACAGCCTACTTAAGGAACACTGAGTTCTGGCTCCCAAGGCCGCGGTGTCAACTTCGTGGACAACATGCTCGACGTCCAAATCTATCAAGCGAGGGCTTCGCGATCCTGGACTATCCTTGGATGACGAAGCCGACGACAACACTCCCGATCCACCCCAAGCGCGTCGCACTCAGTCCGGCCTTCACTCCAGGGAGACCCCAGCAACGTCAACGATCCACCAGCTACTGTACAACGCACTCGCTTACGAGGTGTCTCCAAGGCCGCTCTTATCCGCACAACCAGCCAGTCCAGACTCAAAACCAACTCTTCACAGAAGGCCAAGAGCTACCTGTAGTTCTGGTGTGCGAAAATTAACCGCGAGAGCAAGTCCGCAAGCCTCAAGCCAGCGAGCAGTAGGAGGATCGTGGAGGTACTGACACTCCAGGCTGTCCGCAAGGAAGAAGCTGCAGCAGCATCCCAAGTCTCCATTGTCAAACGTATGAAACCTGTCAGATGTTCTAATATACTGTGTCTTACCTCGTTTATCCTCTAGTAGCGTCTCCAACAGAATCAATTGAGCAAGACGAGGAAGATGACAAGGATGACCGTACCTCCACCACCCCCCACCTTTGCGAACCAATTTGGTTCAACCAAACCAATATTACCACCAACCTCTCCACCTCGCATTCACAATACATCCGTCGCCGCCCCGTTCTCTGCCCTTGAAGAGCTCGATCCTCGGCCATTCAATCTCCCTTGCAGCCGCCTCGTACCAACTCGCATTCTCGACAGCCCGACCATCTCAGGGGTTTGGCTTCGGTTGTTCACCGGAGCCGCCCCCCAGACTCCGCAACTTCCCCGACCCATTCACCCTTCAACGTCACGATCACCAGGATCAGCAACTCTAGATCTCTGGATGGCTTCGACTTTAGCCCCATGCATCAAATTGGTTCGCCACTCATCAGGACTCGAGGCTGGCAAATCGCCCGCAGCCGCACAAAGTCACCTGGCCAGCACATTCTATCAAGTGTGTTCCACAGCGACTTCTGCTTTCTGTTATTCGGGAAGTCGCCATCAGCTTGAGCGGCCACAACAAGGTACCATGATGCCGCTGTTAACTCCTCATTCGTCGTCGAGCGGTGCACGATGCTGAAGTCAAGCCTCAACCATGACCGGCAACTGCCGTTTACGTTTGCTGAGGAGCAAGTTGGACAATGGCATTATTATCACGTCGGCCGGGGATTATTCCGTTCGAGGTTCGTTGGTAACCTGGCCCTCTCAGACGCTCGGAAGCTTACCACCGATTTCAGACTCCACTTGGCGGATGGAGCTACGGTTGCTACGACAGTGAAAGGAGAGTACAAGAACGTAACTGCGTTTGTTGATTACATCAGTAAGTGTCCTCGAGACTACCTCTAACACCAGAGCTCGCCTGACTGAGCCTGCCAACTCGATAGAAGTTTGCAAAATATATACGGCACCTGGTCCCAATCCTATCGTCTTGCTAAACTCCCCACTCAGCCAAACTTCGTTCCTTGCTTGTGTAAGCAACGACACAACCACTTCAATCCCATCCACCCCAGCACCTCCGGTTTTGCGTATCCGGTTTTGCGTATCCCGATTTCTGCCAACACCGCCGTCGCATCTTGGGTGCTACTCTGGATTCCGCTCCGACCAGATCATCTTGGGCGTTTCAGCGGATGGAAGGAGTTATTGCGTCGCTGAAGCCGACGCTGTTGCCTTGGACGATAACGGAGACCAAGTGTCGATGCGTTATCCTCCGTTCAATATGACCGAGATCGATGCGACCCTCAACGCGACTGCTGCGGGAGACGCTAGAGCCAAGTTGGGCCATGCCTGTGGTGGGGGATATTCCTAGTGCTGCGCAGTGACCGCCTGCGGCAGCGTATGTTTTACCTGTCGGAGCTCAGCAACCTTTCGGGCGTGTACATCTTCCAAGGGCTCGTCGAAGCTGTGTTCCTCAACGACACAGGTGATGTATGGAAATGGAGGGGCGTTCAGGTTCAAAGGCGATGTATGCAAGGTTCGGAGTAAACCTGGGTGTGTGGTGGAAGTCGAAGTGGGGACTGGGCCTGGGATCGCGAAGCAACAAGTAAATAGAGATGGCTGACGGTTATGGTGTCATGGTCGGTAACAAATGTCGATTTGTGTGAAACAACGCGAGTTCTCAAGGTTCGTTCCACTCCACAGTTGCCCGGGTTGAAAACAGTGGTTTCCGCATGCCAGGACAAAACTTAGCCTTTGGGACTCCCAAAGTACGGAATACCATTCGGGATAGCTCCACTCCAAGGCGTTTTGTGACACTGTGAGCATTGCTCTCGTTTTACTGCAGTACGTGACAGTCTTGATTGACACCTCCGATTGCGTTGTCTAATTTGAGATCAGTCCAACAGTAGATTCGTATGTGCCTCGATAAGTGGAAGAGGGGGGATATAAAGCTCTACCCGACGTCTATGCTTGTCTACTGAGTCCACCTTGCGAACCTCGAGACCCTAGAGGAGGAAGACCCCCTTTTTGTCCAAGGTTTGGGTGAAGAGCTTTGGGAAGATTGCAGGTAGGTCACTCTTCTTTCCTCGAAAGGTAAACCCGCACTGCGATGCTTACAGTGAACAATTTGACTTGAACAAGAAGATGCTGATGGTCTCTATCTCAGCAGAGCAGAAGGTCAACGCCGTTCTTTGTAAATACGAGCACCGAAATGCTCTAGCTGCCCAGAAAGCGACAACCGCCACCACCAATGCTGCTGCAGTTGAAGAGCTCCGGGTAGAGCAATAGCATACTATTCGCATGTATTTCTTTATGGTGATTTCGAGCTATTTATTCAGTGTATTTCCGTTCGTCTGTGGTCGGTCAATGGCAAATCGGAAGACGCGATGCGGCACGGTACGCAAAGAGAAGCAGAAGACAAATTGTATATCATTCCCGTGCAGAATTTCGAGCCACATACTTTGCATTTCTAATTGTTGTAGCTGACGCCCACTTCCCTTTCTCAGATCTCCAAACGTAGCCGGTATGAGTTGGATGCGGGCATCGGTCAAACCCAATCGTCCACCCCAGCTTTCTCTTACCACGGTCGTCGTCCTGAGTGTGAGCGACCCAGGTTTGAACTTGCCCGGCTTTCGTAGTGTTGACACGTACATCGGCAACGTTCTTGGGAGGCAGGAGGTCGGCCATCTTGAGTGGCACGGAGCTACGACTCTGGGTGACTTCATAGGTCTCGTCGAAGGTAAGCATGGTATGGAGACTTTGGATGTTTCAGCTTTTCATTCTTTAATGATCCTAGCCTTCCATTCTCACCTTGTCTGGCCCTCAATCGCATTGAGCGTCGAGACTGTTGAGTCGTCGCCAATACTGCCTGTCGTTCCTGTGGAGCCGGAGTCCGATGACGCGGTAGACTCGCTGTCCGAAGTCCCCAAGGGGTATTGAGGGGTTAGAGGTGCAGTGCGACGACCTGATACAAGTGATCGAGGTTCATAAAGGTATGGGGAGAACTGGGAAACATGTCGACGAAGGGCTAAGTTACGGACTGGGGAGAAGGAGAGCGTTTGATCTGTGGGGGTGTTGGAACTGGACATGATGAAGTGAGGGAAATTCGACAGTGGAGGGTACCGATCTTATATTGCGAAATGGTGTCATTTTGTTATTCGAGTTTGATAATAAAGAGCTTGACTCATAGCCAAGAAGTTTGCTCCCGGCCCAGCAGCCTTTGTGAGTGTTTTTCACGACAGCGTCAACGTTGACTCTGGTGTCGATGCCCATCTCCCTCTGTCGGGCCGTCGGTAGGTCTCGCTTCAGTATCGTAGCAGCGCACGCGCCAGTCCCCGACTCTCAGGAAGAATCGGAGCTGTGTACACAAGCCTGCTTTTATACAAATTATATCGATTTTTCTTCAGCTCTCTGGACCCTTTTCGGCCATCTATTGTGCTCGCCCTCACGTTCGGTTGTCCTCCCCTTGGCGAGGTGTTAATCATTTATTGGTCTCCCTTTGACTTTGATCGGACTGCCTTTGAAACCAGATTGACCTCCATTTAGTTTCTATTTGCCCCCCATTTTGCCTCCTATTGAATTCCCTTTCAACCTCAATTGGAAATCGGATTATCCTCTGCACTGCCGGAGTTTCAGATCATGCGCGACGCGGTCTGAAGACCCCGAGAACTCTGTATCAATACGACTTTCTATCTAATTGGCTTCTGCTTTAACCTCTGCATGGCGACGACAATGGCATCAGAATCTACGCCAAACCAACTCGTAATTTTGTTCATGAACTCTGATCAAACTCGTGCTCGCATCGCGTAACGCTTGTCACAACTCCTCGGCCGTTTGGTCACCTCAAAGACCGAGGCCGAACGGAGCTAAGCTCGGTTTTCCGTCGGCTTTCACTCTCGACCAGTTCAGAGGTGTTCCTGCGCCTTGTGTCAACGTCCCCGGATCATCCGTCGACCCGAGCCAACCGATCCTCGACGACATGAACCCAAAGAAGAAATCCCCTTTCCCCACACTAGGATCGATCGCTTGCGCTGTTAAAGGCTTCATCAGCCGTCCTTCGAGCCCTTCATCCAACGGTCAAGGCAGATACTTCCCCGTCGCGACCGGCGGAGTAAACGGAACACCCCTCAACCGTACTCGTTCGAAGGCGTCACTCTATACGTCTAAACCTCCGAGCCGGAATGATTCAAACGCTGGGCTTGCCACGACTGGGATGGCCGGATCGGCTAGGCATAGGAGCTCGGGGTCTGCGTCAAGTGAGATTTTCGGGTCGTCTTTGAGGCGCTGAACGGTTACCGGTTTTCTTTCTTTTTGTAGAGGGGAGATGAATCAGCATTATTATAAGGGGTTTTTTCTGTCTTTCCTTTTTTAGTATTTCTCTTACGAGCCAAGCTTAGTTCGACCGACGGTGTTGATGTGATGATGGAACGATAGTGTTTTTTACACGTTTACTCTTAGCTATTCTCATTGCCCGGCTCCGGCGTTCTGCCAAAGCCAGGGCGACGATAGTTATCGTTATAAAACTTCGAGATTGTACATTGTCTGTGACATATAGGTTTCTTCGGTTGTGTTTTATGATCTTCTTTTCCTTTCATTTCTTTTCTCTATTTTTCATTATCAAAATCTTAGACAGGTCGTGCCTTTCTAAATCACCTCATTAATTCGGGGACCTGAATCCTAGTTGTTTATGAGCTTCTAATTGGCGTGGCCTCGCGCGAAGTGCGCGAGCCTGGCCTTCCGGCGCGTCGACCACCAGCAGCTGAAACATTTTATAAGCATTTGTCCCGACATACAAACAGTACTGAGAAAACATGAGAAGAGAAATAAACAGATTTGGGTAAACTGGCAAAGGGCGAGTGGGAAATCCCGTGTCGTGCGCGTGTTGGGCACTTTGAAACATGGGCAAAGAAACGTTATGATACGCCTGCCACATGAGTGCGTATACGTGCGATTCGGTGAGACGGAAAAAGTCCGATTAGCACGGCGCACGAAGTACAGGACAAGAAGTGGTCCAACTGAACAGCTTTTCCTTCGTTCTCAGACGGAGCAGGATCAAAAGTTGTCATCGCTGCTCCAGAAGTAACGATCGGGACTACGTAAAGCACATGACCTGATTGAGCCATCGCACACGAGCTTTGTTTAACGAGAATAACGACTTACGGAAGAGAATACAAATCCCAGATCGACGCTGACTGCTCTTGCCAATGGCACCAACGTTCGTCCGGATCTCGAACACGCCTCACATGATTCTGGGGGGAAAGGTCAGGAAATATGAGATATCTAGAATGCAAGGAAATTCGAACCTGGTTCCGACGAGAGAGAGCATCAACCTCCATCACGAACTCGTTGAACATGTTGCGGAACTCTTTGCGCTTTTGACGTATCACCCTCCGTTCTTTCCAGTCATATGGGCCATGAGAGAAAAGCTTATGAGTGGGCGGACCAAATATTCGCAGAATTATGACCGATTCATCGTATCCAAGGTCGGCTGGATAAGTGGCTCGGACCCTTTGGAAATAATTGTTTAGCATATCAAAGAGGCGTGTTGGGACGTTATAGAACCTGCAGGGAGGGTGGATCAACTCGAGCCAAGCAGTCATCGCCAGCCAACGCACCCCGTTCTTGCCGCGCAAACATCGCACTCTCGCTCCCAAACTTGTGCCAAGTCGAACCGAATCTTCCTTATGATTTCCGGTCCTGCCTCCGGGAGCCCCGTATCTTGCAGAACATGTTCACAGCTTCCTAACAGGGCGAACGTGCGTTCCAGGTGAGTGTGGTCACCAGTGATCATTTGGTGGGCATATTGTAGTATGTTGATCAGGATATGGTCAAGGTCAATGCGGTCTCCAGACTCGGGGTCAACCAAAACATCGAATGCCTTCCTGAGCGTCACCGCAGCATGTTCTGTGTCCCTATTGGAACCGAAGTGTATGGTCAACCCACTCGGAAAGGAATCATCGATCCATGGTTTACGGACCATCTGTATGCCTTCCGAAAAGATTCAAGTGAATCGGTGTAGATGTCTTTCAAAACAGGAAGATTGGAAACGATGAAGGAGAGGACGCCGAGGAACTTCCAGTCTTGATGTTTCTGGCCGTTAGAGTAGATCACTAGGTGGTTGCGGATGGTATTGATGGTCTCGGCGGAGGGAGTATACGTATAGAATTGGAGTATCGAGAATGCGAGGGTGCATTGAATCAGGCAAGCCGGAGAGTTCAGAATTTGTGAACTGGGAATTAAGACTGATGCTTTCCGGACAGCACGTACCGTGTATTCAAATTCAACAAAGTCAATGTCAAGGAGAAGAATACAGTGGGCCGCGGCAGCGCAGTACAGCCGCTGGACGGCCGTTGCGAAATTGACTTGATCTTGACCTCGAAGTTGCAACCATCGGGAATATGAATTTCGTAATTGGTCAAGGAAACGCTCCCGGAATGGTCTATCACTCCATAGGTGCTCCATTTGGGCGACAGTTGTGATCGCGAAGATGTTTGCTGTAGCGCTGAGAAGAGTTAGTGGGTCATCGGATGTAGAAATGGCTCGTTGGAGAGCGATGGCTTGGAGGGCCTGCAGAGATTCCTCAACTCGACCGTGGATTAATACATTCAGCAACGGTTTGAAAGAAAAGGAGCTGATATGGTCCCACTTCAACGCCTTGACCGTGGCCCAAGCTGAGCGTATCTTACGAGCGCTCCAGAAGAGCATATGAGAGAGCGGACTGTGGAACGGACAAAACTTGTCCCAGCTAGTGCAGAGTGCGCTGCCGACGAAGAATGCGAGACCCACGTACAGGGGTATTCCGACGATCATGGAGATGGCAGGGCTGAGATGGCGAAGGTAGAGGAGGAGCGATACGCAGAAAATGATGAGGCCAATTTGGAGGAGGGACGGAAGGACATCGTCCAAGATGGGCTCAAGCTGCCACCGTTCGGCTCCGAGGTACCGCTTGAGCTGCTCCCACCGCTGGCGTTCTGCACCACCCCCACTACGTTTGCGGTAGTAGAAGAGCCACTGTCGACCCAGAACCGCCAGGAAGGAGGAGATAATTGCAAATGCGAGGCTCAACGCGAAGAGCGCGTTGATAGTGAAGATGTTGCCGGCAGGGGAGAACCCCGCGGAAGGAAGTGCGGAGTTGGTTGGCACGCTGTCGTTCCTCCCTGCGGCCAATTGGATTAAAATTTGGGCGAGTAAAGCGTTAGCGTCATCAGCGGGGTCGGCGGACAACAGAGGAAGGGTGAGGGCAAGGAAGGCGGTATTGACACCTGCGAAAAGACCAGCCTGTATATCGGATGTGGTGCACTTAGGAGACCGTTTGCATACGAATGATCCATTTACTCACGAAAATTAGCAATCCATCGAGTTGCCCCTTTAATCTTTCGACCATGTCGTCATCTATTTCATCTGCGAGGGCATCGTAGCAGCGGTAGAATTTGCTGCCGTCTTGCCCGAACTCTTCGGTTGGGTCCGGAACTTCGAAGACAAGAGGGTTTAGTGGGTTTTGAGCGGTAGCGTTCATCGAAAATAGTAGCTGAGGTGGCTTTGATATCAAGGTGGTTATGTCTTTCTCGCTGTCGGGGGAGGTGGTGGAAGAAGAACGAAAGCGTTGGGTTGGGACTTGCCTTGAGGCATCCACGCGGCGATTGGGGCACAGCCACAGGCCGACCTCCCGGCGGAGTTCCCTAGCCCGTCCGGCCTTGACCCACTCACACCCGAAACCTCGACTTTCGACAGCTGTCCAAGAAGGTTTGGCCAGGGAAAAAAAAATTAAGTGACAAGAGAGACGAGATCGCAATTCGTTAAATGTGCTGTCTGTAAAAGAAAAATAGCATGAACGAAGAGGTGAGGACCGGGATATATATAAGGGTCGTGAAAGCGGCTTAAATTTGGTAAAGGCGAAGGGGCAGATATCGGGGGGAGAGATAACGCCCGGGGGGTGCAAGAGACTTCGACGGAGTGGATGTATAGAGAGAGTCACGAGAGGAGTACTGTACTATTTCGTTAAAACAGGATGTCCCGTGTCCCAACCCCCGATCCGGACCGGTAAATTTTGAAAATGTCCCCCGGTCCCGAGGGTCTCAGCCGGTCGGGACAAGTGTCCCCACCGGTAAGAAATAAAGATCACAATAAGGCTCACCTAGCTATACAGAGAATACTTACTAACAAGAACTCTTCATGTAATGGGTTCTCAAGCGACAATAGAAAACCTTAGCTCGATTCCCAAGGAACCGGGCGCGATGGCCAAATTTAGCAAGACATGGATACTTACCACTGCTTTGGACGTCTGCTAGGATCGTTGGTCCTGGATGAGAGAAACAAGAGGAACAACTATGCATACGTCGTACGAGGGTGTAAAATACAAACATTACGGTTACCACCAACGTAATTAAACCGTCGCACAACATTGCTTTTGATTCTCAGACAAACGGTTTCTTCAGACTGGAAGCTCCCGAAGAGCGGCAAATAACGTCTAAATCTATAATTATATTGATCCTCAGAGTATCTAAGACACCAACAGACCGCTTTGGGGCGGCCGCCGCCTCCTTGGCGAGGAACCGCTCCGGTAAGGTAAAAATCTGTCCCCCAGTCCCCTCTAGTCGCGCCGTCCCAAAGCGCCGCGCCGGTACCATTATGCCGGTAAAAAATTTGTCCCGATGTCCCTTATGCGCCTGTTTTAACGAAATAGTACAGTAAAGCGGTCGACCAAGGCCAAAGCGACGGGAATCACGAGGAAACACTTTAAAGCCATCCGCCTCGAAGGAGACCCACAAGGCCAGTGGAAAGAGGAGAAGCGAACGATTGGATAGTCTTTTGAAGGAACGGAGGCTGTTGTGGAATTTGATGCGGGAGGTAATTAGCATGCGATGACGTCGATGGGGTTTTGGCGGAAAGGTACGAATTTCAGGGTCGCCGTCTTATTGGTCGCCCATACTCCCCTTCCACCCGATGCCTCTATCCTCATCCTCGTACTGCGGAACTCGTTCAAGAGTGACCTTCATATCGAATTCTCCATATGTCATCACTTTCCAGCGAGCTTATCATCGGTCTCATTCCTCTCAGCCGCAAACCATGATGAACGATAGCAAAGTCTCGTTGAAAAAAGCCGAATGCATGATATGGAGACTCGCTCTCGGTAGATACTCCAGCTCAGGCTCCTGGTGCGCCTAGACTGGATCGCGTGCCCAAGCTGTTTGGAATGCATTTTGAAATACGCCTCGTAGGTCGTCCGTGGTGTCGAAGAAATGGTGGAAATTGCATTGCTGACTGACTGCCTCATCCCGCTTTTGTTTGGCTCACCCGCCACATCACACCCATTCAAACACTTTTGAATTGATCGGACTCGTCACTCTCGCCCTTCAATATGCTACCTTAGTCATCGCAATGCACTATTCCTACGTATCGATCACACCGTCCAAGACCTACGCCGCAGAAGTCGCGGTCCTTTTCAACGAACTCCTCAAAGGATCCACCGCCCTCCTCATTGCTCCCCTGCTCACCAAACCACACACCGACAGAACCCGAATCGCCACGACCCCTGTCACAACCGCTCCTGGAGCCGAATACACCTTGCTCGCCAAGTCCAAGCGCGCAGTCGCAGCAGCCTCCCTATCCTCCCTCGTGCGCTCGACCAGCCGGCTAATTGGGCGCTTTAGGAGGCTTGGCGGAGAGGTGCTCAGCCCGGACTGCTGGAAGTTGTCTATCCAGGAGATCGTGCACGTCATTCAAAACAACCTGCAATTCGCTGCCGCTTCGAATTTCGGACATGGCGACGTGCCAAGTGACGTACCAGATGAAGATTTTCACCACGGACGGGTTCAGCGTCCTGATATTGAGGAAGCGGTTAAGCACCGTGAAATGGCTCAGTCTGTTGGATTGGCGATTGGAGTTGGGGTCGTGCAGGTCTAAACAAGCGCTGCGGCGCACGGTGGTAGCAGCGGTGGAAATTCGATCGTGAAACATGTCCATAAACCCTTTGAAAGGACTCTTGGCAGTTTCCTCCGCCTGCGTTCCGTGCAGCCTGGCAAGAGTCTACTTCAAGATGGTCCTCAAAGGATCTCAATCCGACCTGTGCGTCCGCAACATCCACCTTTTTCTATTCTCCCTCCTTCCGACCCTCATCCCTGTATTCTTCTCCAGAAACTCGACTTCAGCATCGTCAGGCGGATGGTTCTGGAACCCGTTCGGGAACTTCGGTGGATGGGCGTGGGCTATGGCCCTGATGCGGGTGTTTGGAGGGCTACCGCGGTGGTCATCAAATACGCCGACAACATCAGGAAGGGTTTCGCGACGAGCTTGAGCATTACCATCTCGTTCCTCGCCTCCGTCGCCCTATTCTACTTCAGCATCACGGTTCCGTTTGTCGTCGGGTCCAGCATCGTCCTCGCTGCCACGTGGCTCTACAACCAACCTGTGCGGAGAAACCTAGGGAGGTCGTTCACGAGAAGTTGGGCGGGGATGAAGGGTCGTGCACGAGGGTTAGCCTCTCGTCGCTGTCTTGCCAGTGGACGCAAGTCCGCCAACGTCCCCGGATCACCCGTCGACCCGAACCAACCCAACCTCGGCGACATGAACCCAAAGAGGAAATCTCCTCTCCCCACGCCCGGATCGATCACTACCGCTGCTAAAGGCTTCATCAGCCGTTCTTCAAGTCCCTTCATCTAACGGTCAAGGAGGATACTTCCCCATCGCGACTGGTGGAGTCGACGGAACCCCGCTCAACCGTACCGGCTCCCAGGCGTCACTCTATCCGTCTAAGCCTCCGAGCCGGAATCAGTCGAACGCTGGGCTTGCCATGTCTGGGATGGCAGGATCGGATGGGCATAGGAGCTCGGGGTCTGCGTCAAGCGAGATGTTCGGGTCTTCGGTGAGGCGCTGATTGATTACCCGGGTTTCTTTCTTTCATTTTGTTGAGGGAAAAGGAATCAGCATTATTATAACAGGATTTTTGCCTTTCCTTCTTTAGTATTTCTCTTACGAACCAAGCTTAGTTTGACCGACGTGATGATGGAACGATAGTGTTTTTACGCGTTACTCTTAGCTATTCTCGTCGCCTGGCAGTTCTGTCAAAGCCAAAGGCAACGTTATTTATCGTTATAACACTTCGAAATTGTCCATATGTCTGTGACATATAGGTTTCTAGCCTTTCTTCGATTGTGTTTTCTGATCTTCCTTTCCTTTCCGTTCCCTATTTTTCATTATGAAATCTTAGACAACTCGTGCCCTTCTAAATTACCCCATTACTTCGGGGATCTGAATCCTAGAGTGCTGGACGTTATGAGCTCCTAGTAATTGGTGGAGCGCTCGCGCGAAGTACGGGAGCCAGTTGTATTCAGCCGTGCCAACTACCAGCAGCGGAAATATTTTGTAAGATTCGTCTCAACATATAAACAGGACTGACAGAACATGAGAGAAGAAGAGAAATAGACTGATTTGGGTAACAGGGAAAGAGCGGGTGGGAAGTGCCATGTCATGCACGTGTTGGACGCTTTAAGCATGGGCGAAGAAGCGTTAAAAATACGCCTTCATGTGTGCGATTCGGTAAAGGAGGAAAAGACGGGATGAGTCTCATTAATACAGCGCCCGAAGTCCGAGACAAGAAGTGGTCCAGCTGAATCACTCTTCGCCAGTAGAGTCGAGGCTACGTAAGGCACATGACATGATTGAGCCATCGCGCACTGGCTTTGTTTAACGAGAATGATGACTTATGGAAGAGAATACAAGTCCCTGATCGACGCTGACTGCTCTTGCCAATGGCACCAACGTTCGTCCGGATCTTGAACACGCCTCGCATGATTCTGAAGGGAAAGGTCAGGAAATATGAGATATCTCGAATGGAAGGAAACTCGAACCTGATTTCGGCGAGAGAGAGCATCAACCTCCATCACGAACTCGTTGAACATGTTGCGGAACTCTTTACGCTTTTCACGTATCTCCCTCAGATCTTCCCAGTAAATTGGGTGACGAGAGAAAAGCTTCCGAGTGGGTGGACCAAATGTTTGTAGAAGCGTGACTGATTCATCGCATTCAAGGTCCGCTTGATAGGTGGTTCGGACCTTTTGGCAATAATGGTCGAGCATATCAAAGAGGCGGGTTGGGATACTAAAGAGCAGGGAAGGTTGATCAACTCGAGTCAAACATTCAACGCCAGCCGACTTACTCCTCCTCTTTTGCCACCCGAGCCTCGCAGTCTCGCTCCCAAAGTTGTGCCAAGTTCAACCGAATTCTCCTTATGATATGTCGCGCTGTTTCCGGGACCCGAGGACTCTGCAGAACAGGTTCACAGATTTCTAATAGGGTGAACTTGCGTTCCATGTGAGTGCGGTCACCAGTGATCAGTTGGTTAATACATTGGAGCATATTAATCAGGATCTGGTCAAGGTCAAGACGGTTGCCAGAATCTGGTTCAACCAAAACATCAAATGCCTCCCTTAACGTCTCGGCGGCATGTTCTGCATTCCTATTGGAACCGAAGCGTATTGTCAGCACACTGGGAAAGATATCATCTCTCCAGGATTCACGGACCCCCTATATGCCTCCCGAAATGAATAAATTGAATCGGAGTCAATGTCTTCCAAACCAGGAAGATTGGAAACGACGAAGGAGAGCACACAAAGGAACTTCCAGTCTTGATGTTTCTGGGCGCTAGAGCAGATCACTAGGTGACTGCGGAAGCTATTGATGGTCTCGGACGGCGGGGTATATGCATAGAACTGGAATATCGGACATGCGAGGGTGCTTCGAATCAGGCAAGTCGGAGAGTTTAGAATCTGCGAACCCGGAACCAGGATTGATGTGTCATTGACAGTGCGCACCGCCTCTTTAATGCCACGCAATCGCGGGTCAAACCATCTAATGTCAACGAGAAGAAGACAGTGGGCTGCGGCAGCGCAGTACAGTCGCTGGACGGCCGCTGCAAAGTTGACCTGATCTTGGCCTCGGAGTTGCAAACCCCGGGAATAGGAATTTCGTAATTGGTCAAGGAACCGCTCCCGAAATTCCGCACCACTCCATAGCTGCTCCATTTGAGTGACAGCTGTGATCCCAAAGATATTTGCGGTAGCGCTAATATGAGTCAGCGGGTCATCGGATGTACAAATGGCTCGTTGGAGAGCGAGGACTTGGAGGGACTCCAGGGATTCCTCAACTCGATCATGGGTTAATGCATCCAGCAACGGTTTGAGAGAAAAGGCTTTGATTTGGTCCCACTTCCATCCCTTGACCATCCCCACAGCTAAGGGTATCTTGCGTGCGCTCCAGAAGAGCATGTGTGAAAGGGGACTGTGGAACGGACAGAACTTGTCCCGCATAGTGCAGAGTGCACTTCCGAGGAAGAAAGCGAGACCAATGTACAAGGGTATTCCGACAAGAATGGCGATTGTGGGGCTGAGGTGGTGAAGGTAGAGAAGGAGTGATACGCAGAAAATGATGAGACCAAATTGCAGGAGAGACGGAAGGACATCGTCCAGGATGGGCTCAAGCTGCCACCGTTCAGCTCCGAGGTACCGCTTGAGCTGCTCCCACCGCTGGCGCTCTGCACCACCTCCACTACGTTTGCGGTAGTAGAAGAGCCACTGTCGACCCAGAACCGCCAGGAAGGAGGAAATAATTGCAAATGCGAGGCTCAACGCGAAGAGCGCGTTGATAGTGAAGATGTTGCCGGCAGGGGAGAACCCCGCGGAAGGAAGTGCGGAATTGGTGGGAACGCTGTCGTTCCTCCCTGTGACCAACTGGATTAGAATTGCGTTGTTTTGGGCAAGCAAAGCGTTGGTGTCGTCAGCGGAATCGGGGGATAAGAGAGGAAGGGTGAGGGCAAGGAATGCGGTATTGACACCTGCGAAAAGACCGGCCTGCATATCGGGTGGGTGTGGTGCACTTAGGAGACCGTTGGCATACGGAAGATCCATTACTCACGAAAATTAGCAGTCCATCGAGTTGCCCTTTTAATCTTTCCACCATGTCGTCATCTATTTCATCTGCGAGGGCATCGTAGCAGCGGTAGAATTTGCCGCCGTCTTGCCCGAACTCTTCGGTTGGGTCCGGAACTTCGAAGACAAGAGGGTTTAGTGGGTTTTGAGCGGTAGCGTTCATCGAAAATAGTAGCTGAGGTGGCTTGGGTAGGGCGTCTTTCTTGCTGTCGGGGAGGTGGTGGAAGATAGACGATGGCGAGGGCCGGTGTTTGCCTCGTGGCATCCGTGCGACGATAGGGGTCCACGGACCTCATACCGGAATTCTCCGGCCTCGAACAGCTTACATCTGAAAGCTCGACTCTCGACGACTGTACAAGAAGGTTTAGCCAGGGAAAAAATTGAGTGATAAACGAGACCAGATCGAAGTTCATTAAATGTGACGTCTGGGAATGAAAAATAGCACGAACGAAGAGGTGAGGACCGGGATGGAAGGGTCACGGAAAGCGGCTTAAATTTGGTAAAAAGCGAAGGAGCAGATATTGGAGGGAGAGGTAACGCCCGAGGGGTGTAAGAGACGGAGTGGAAGCATAAAGAGTCACGGAAGGAGTAAAGTGGTCGATCAAGTCCAAAGCGACGGAAATCTCGAGGAAACACGTGATCCAATTTACACGGAGAGAAAACACATGATAGAGTGAAAGCGCAATCCAAGCACAACAACCTCACACAGAGAAAACGAAACATATATAAGGTGGCAAAGTGGTGCCTACAGGCACAAAGGTGAGTTATGTCATAAGGAGCTTTATGGAATTGGCATGATTTTAGGGGTGATTACAAGCTGAAGGAAGGGAAGCTATCCGCCTCGAAGGAGAGCCACAGGGCCAGTGGAAAGAAGAGAGGCGAAGGATTGGGATGGTCTTTTGGAGACTGGAAGGGAAGGGAGGCTAATTTGATGCGAAAGGTAATTAGATGTGATGACGTCGACGGGGTTTTGGTGCAAAGGTACGAAGTTCAGGGTCGCAGTCTCATTGGTCGCCCATCCTCCCATGTCTCTATCCTCATCCTCGTACTGCGGAACTCGTTCTAGAGTGACCTCCATATCGAATTCTCCATATGTCTTCACCCGCCAGCGAGCTTCATCGTCGGTTTCGGGATGATTCTGAAGTCGTATCTTGCTTCGGTTCATCGACACCCATGTTGAAGCGACAATGCGTGACTTAGCACCGATTAAGGCTCCAACCATATAGTTTACGTTTACACTCATGGGTGTAAATAAATAGTAAACTGTAAATATATTGTAAATACTATATAATAAACGGTTTACATATAGCTTCCAGCCTGACCTAGTTTGTGGCACAAAGGCTTGTGGGACCACTCAGGGTTTGACCTGCAGATTACTCCCAGGCCTAAACCCAGACCCAGGAAGGAGCTCAAACCTCCTTTCAGTGTTTCCAGCATGACCAGGGAGGTATGAGGGCAGGTACTTTAGCTGAGGTGCCACCGATGCTAGGCGCTAGGCTCATATTGCTATCACCATTATTATCTTGCCCGTCGCTGTCTTCGTCTTCGTCTTCGCCTTCTCCGAGAGTCGAGGGAGCAGCGAGCTTCCTTCTTTTTTGCGTTGAACTTGGCGGGAGCGGAGACGCTAAGATGAAGTGGATGGTCGTCAACTCGAACGAGGCTTGGCGGTCGTAGCGGGGACGGCTGATACTGCTACTGCGAGTAGCTCTGCTGGATGAAAATTGGCCGAGAGCTTCCTTTTGAAGGAATGTTGTGGGATGGAGTCGTATTCAACCGCAGACGTGGGCTAAGTCCGGGGGGGGGGCAATTCCACCAGTTGTAGTCGTAACAGCTGGAGGCAAGCTGGGTCAGCGAAGGCGGAATTTTTGAGAGGGACAGCATTACATACTTAACGCTCGAGTTTGTGAGGATTTCCTAGGTGGTTTCGGTATATTAAGCCGAGGTTTCGGTGAGTCGAGGGGTCCAAACCCTTCTGAATGGGCTCCGAGCCGCGTTCGCCATGCCTTTAACCACCCCTGTGGACGCTCGCGCCGGGCACTTGAAGGTTCGACTTGGATCAGCATTTCAATTGGAGTCACAAGTGACCGCTTCGGATTAAATGATTCGGGATAACATAATCTATAATCCTTACGCTCGATGAATTAGATGAGCGCACGAGATCAAAATTGTCGTGGTCGAAATGCGTACCTCTCTGATCAATCCTGCACGTAGTGGGTCGCTTCAGCGGGAGTACTTTTTGATTGACAGAGATCTCCACTAGCGACTAACTGCCTTGGTATATCGAATCTGCCGAAGCGAGGGTGCGTCACCGACATGACGATGTGGGGACACGACGCGAACGACACGAACTTGAGTCCACCCTGCACCCTTCTACCATACTTCCCGAGACGTTTACAAAGACGATTTGTTAGATGGTAAACCTCTCTGCATTGGAGGACCACGCTCTTCCCTCACACTTCCTCCGGACCGTTTTCGGGCGTAAACCCATCCTGATATCACCAAATCACTGGCCCATTGTGATTACGTGATTTCGAAAATGCTTTCGGGAGTATTTTCAACCATCTTAAAGTTGATCATTGAGCCATAACGGCTGGCGTTGGGATCGGTCTTGAGCAATACAACGAAGCAGTTAGCGTGACCGCGGGTTGGTATGCCTGCCGACGACTGGGTGAGCTTCAGTCCAATGCCACAAACTGGAAACATGAGTTGACGGGCCGTATCATTGAGCCGTCAAGGATCCGCTAGTCGCCCCTCCTTTCCACCATAGTCTTAATCGCTGCGACCCCTGCAGCGGGACTAGGTCCATCAGAGAGAGCGTGGTGAGGCCGAGATTTGCGACACAGTAAAAGCGTTCATTCGACATGCCACCAAGGTGGCTTTTCTTGGGCTCTCCACTTCCAGCGACCATCGCGGGTGTTGTGGCGAGATTATTTGCTTCGATGGCCGGTTGTGGATATCCTGTGCTGCCGCGCGACCGAGGCAGCTCTAGAACGGAACTAAGCATTCGAAACTGCAGCGACTAAAACGAAATGAAGATTCGTATCTTCAGAGATGGGAGGTGCATTCGGAAAAGTCAAGTCCTGCTCCGCCAGGGCTGTCAGGAGGTGAATAAAATGGGGGTTGTGGCTTCTTGGGCGGACGTGGTCGAGATTGCAACTGACGACGTCAAGATGTGACTGTGCAAGGACCAATTGAACGAACTGCCTTGATGAGTGGCCAGTGGTCGGCATGCGGAAAAAAGAGAACCAATTTAAATATGAGCATCATCTCAATGGAAGGGATGAAGGTTACGGCACATCATGGATCAATTATATTTGGCTGCTAATGGAACGATGACGCGCCCTCTACTAGGGAACTTCCCCGCTAATTACGAGCAAGCCTGGAGATGTGTTGGGCACTACAACCCAGCGTGAGTGCAAGGATGGCGAGTAGACCTTGACTTTTCAGGATGTGTTTCGGTCAAGAAAACTGACAAGTCGTCGGCTCTGACGTCATCGCTGGTCGCCAAACATCGAAGCGTCGTCCGCACGGAAGAACGAACAACGTTTTAAAGGAGAGTCGTATTAAATTGAAGGATGTCGTGACAAAGACAGGTTGCTGGTACCTTTGGCCAGGGCGGAGGATGCACTCAATCGGGAGACACAGTGACGTGCAAATCCTCCTCGCCAAGATTTCAGGGTCGCCGTGTTCCTTCCGCCGCCTCGACCATTCAACCCCATCCTCTCCCTTCCACCCATCTCTCCATCCTCTTCCTCTGACTACGAGACTCGTTCTACAGTGACCTCCACCTCGAATTCTCCATACTCTCCAATCAGCGAGCTTCATTGCGGCTCCCCTCAGCCTCAGGTCACGATGAACAATAGCGAGGTGAAAAAGCCGTATATGGTCACTCGCTCTCGGTAGCAACTACAGCCCGTGCTCCTGTTTATCCTAAACGTGGTCCTACACCCAAGCGACTTGAAATGCTTTTGAAATGTGTCTCGTAACGTGGTCCGTAGCGACGAAGAATGACGGAAATTGCAATGCTGACTGCCGCCTCATCCGCTTTAGCATCGCTCGCCCGCCAAATCAATTCCATTAAACTCTCCCAAATGATCAGACTCGCCACGCTCGCCAGCCAAGATGCGGCCTTAGCCATCATGATGCACTACTCACGCGTATCGACCGCGTCGTCCCCGACCTACTCCGCTGGAGCCGCCGTCCTCAGGAACTCCTCGAAGGATCCATCTCCCTCTTTATCGCTCCCCTCCGCACCGAACCAGACACCGACAAAACTCCAATAACCACCACCTCGGCACCCGCCGCTCCGAAACCGAATACACCTTGCTCGTCAAATTCAAGCGCACGGTTGCAGCAGCTACCCACTTTCCCTCGTGCGCTCGACGAGTTGGTTAACTGGGCGGTTTAGGAAGCTGGGCCGAGAGGTGACTGCCGGAAGCTCTCCATTCCGGCGTTCGCGTACGTCATTCAAAACAACTTGCAGTTCGTCGCGGCTTCCAAGTTGGGCGTCGCTACGTTCTAGGCGACGTACCGGATGAAGAACCTCCCTCACCACGGTCGGATTCGGCGTCCTGATGTTGAAGGAGCGGTTGAGCACCATCAAGTGGCTTAGTTAGTTGGGATTGGCGATTGGAGTCGGTGTTGTGCAGATCCGAACAGGTCTTGCGGCGCACGGTGACGGCAGCAGCGGAGATTCGGTCGTGAAGCACGTCATGAACCCCATGAAAGGATTCTTGGCCGTTTCTTCCGCCTGCGTTACGTCCGGTCTGGCAAGAGTCTACTTCGAGATGGTTCTCAAAGGATCCAAGTCCGACCTATGAGTTCGCAACGTCCAACTTTCCCAACTCTCCTTCCTTCCGACCTTCGTCCCCGTATTCTTCTCCGGAAAATCGACATCAGCATCTTCCAGCGGGTGGTTCTGGAACCTGTTCGAGAACTTCGGCGGATGGGCTTGAGCTACGGTGCTCATGAAGGTGTTCGGAGGAATGGTCACCGCCGTGGTCATCAAATACGCCGACAACATCATGAAAGGGTTCGCGACGAGCTTCATCATCATCATCTCGCTCCTCGCTTCCGTCGTCCTGTTCGATTTCAGTATTACGGTTCCGTTCGTCGTCAGGTCCGGCATCGTCCTAGGCGCCACCTAGTTCTACAACCAACCTACCGCGGAGAAGGCTAGGGAGGTCGTTCACAAGAAGTAGGGCGAAGATGAAGGATCAGGCATGCGGGTTAGCTTGTCGTCATTGTTGTTGAAGGGGGGTTAGCCTCTCGTCGTTATCGCTGAGGGTCGGTGGACGCAAGTCTGCCAACGACCCCGGATCACCCGTCGACTCGAGCCAACCCATCCTTGGTGACATGAACCGAAGAGGAAACCCCCTCTCCCACACCAGGATCTATCGCTTCCGCCGTGAAAGGCTTCAGTCGTCCCTCAAGCCCTTCATCCAACGGTCAAGGCGGATACTTCCCTGTCGCGACCGGTGGAGTCAACGGGACCCCACCTCTACCGTACTGGTTCTTAGGCGTCACTCTATACATCTAGACCGGCGAGCAGGAATCAGTCGAACGCTGGAATTGCTATGATTGGGATGGCAGGATTGGATGGCCATAGGAGCTCGGGGTCTGGCGGGAAGCGAGGTGTTCGGGTCGTCTTTGAGGCGCTTAATGATTACGGGTTTTCTTTCTTTCTCTTTGTGGAGGGAAGGGGAAATCAGCATTATTATAACGGGATTTTTTGTCTTCCCTTTTTTAGTATTTCTCTACGAGCCAAGCTTGGTTCGACCGACGGTGTTGATGTGATGATGGAAAGATAGTGTTCTTTACGCGTTTACTCTTTGCTATTTTCGTTGTCCCGCAGACCCTTTTTTGTGATCTGCCAAAACTAGGGCAACGATAGTTATCGTTATAACACTTCGAGATTGTACATAGTCTGTGATGTCTTGGTTTCTTCGATTGTGTTTTATGATCATTTTCCTTTCGTTTCTTTCCCTATTTTTCATTATGCATGAAACTCTGAGACAAGTCATGCCCTTATAAATCACCTTATTAATTCGGGGATCTGAATCCTAGCTAGATTGGCTGTTCCGAGCTCCTGGTCTCCGACGACCTTAATGTTCGGGAGCCTAGTCCGGGGTGTCAACCACGCGCAGCTGAAGACATTTTATAGAGATTAGAATGTCATCCCAACATCCAAATCGGACCAACAGAACACGAGAACCGAAGCATACTGATTTAATAAAATACGGAAAGGCAGGCAGGAAGTGTCGTGGTGTGCGTACAACGAACCTACCACCCTCACAAGTTGTTATCAGTCTGACACCGGGAGACTAGTAGCGTGCGCGTGTTAGGCGCGTTGAAACACGAGCAAAGAAACGTTCTAACTAGCCTACCACACGCATGCGTATGGGAGCGATTCGGTAAAGCAAAAAACAAACGGAGCGGGGCCTATTAGAAAGCCCACCATGTCCAAAACATGAAGTGGTATAGCCAACAGGTCTCCCTTCGTTCCCGGAGACGGAGTAGGATCATTGGAAATAGTCATCGTTGTTCCAGGGCCAATCGTCATCCTCGGGTCTACAGAAAACACATGACCTGACTGAGCTATTGCGCACTGGCTTTGTTGAGCGAGAATGACGGCTTACGGGAAAGAGTACGAATCCCTGATCGGCGCTGACTGCTCTTGCCAATGGCACCAACGTTCGTCGGGATCTCGAACACGCCTCGCGTGATTCTGAGGGGAAAGGTCAGGAAATATGAGACATCTCGAATGGAAGGAAATTCGAACCTGGTTCCGGCGAGAGAGAGCATCAATTTCCATGACGAACTCGTTGAACACGTTGCGGAACTCTTTACGCTTTTCACGTATCACCCGTCGGTTTTCCCAGACAAATGGTCCTTGAGAGAAAAGCTTACGAGTGGGTGGACCAAATGTTTGCAGAAGCGTGACTGATTCATCGCATCCAAGGTCGGCTTGATTAGTGGTTCGGACCCTTTGGAAATAATGGTCTAGCATATCGAAGAGGCGGGTTGGGATACTAAAGGGTAAGGAAGGTTGATCAACTCGAGTCAAACAGTCATCGCCAGCCAACATACCTGGATTTTGCCCAAACATCACACTCTCGCTCATAACTTTGTGCTAAGTCGAACCTAATCTTTCTTATGATTTGTCGTGCTGCTTCCGGGACCCGAGGACTTTGCAGAACAGGTTCACAGAGTCCAAGTAGGGTGAAGTCGCGTTCCACGTGAGTGTGGGCACCAGTGATCGTTTGGATAGATTGTAGCAGGTTAATCAGGATCTGGTCAAGGTTAAGACCGTCGCTAGAACCTGCTTTGACCAAAACATCGAAGGCCCTCGAGAGCAGCAGAGCGCCAGATTCTGCGTCCCTATCAGAACCGAAAAGTATTGTCAGCCCACTCGGGAAAGGCTTCATCGATCTAAGGTTAACAGACCCTCTATATGCCTTCCTGAAACTGTCAATTGAACGGAAGCTGAACCATGTCAAATGAGGAAGGACGAAAACGACGACGGAGAGGACGCAAAGGAACTTCCAGTCTTGAGGTTTCCGACTATTGGAGCAAATAACTAGGTAATTGTGAAAGCTATTGGTAGTCTCGGGGGAGGGGGAGGTTATAGAGAACTGGAGAATCGAAAATGCGAGGGCGCTTCGAATCAGGCAAGCCGGAGAGTTCAGAATTTGTGGACCCGGAACTAAGACCGATGCTTCCTGTATAGCGAGTACCGCCTTTTGAAAGTCTTCAAGCTGTTCCCATTCTATGTCAAGAAGAAGAATACAGTGGGCCGCGGCAGCGCAATACAGCCGCTGGATGGCCGTTGCAAAATCGACCTGATCTTGACCTCGGAGTCGCAGCCCCCGGGAATATGAATTTCGTAGTTGGTCAAGGAAACGCTCCCGAAATGCCCCGTCACTCCACAGTTGCTCCATTTGGGTGACAGATGCGATCCCAAAGATGTTTGATGTAGCGCTAATATGAGTTAATGGGTCATCGGATGTACAAATGGCCCGTTGGACGGCGATGATCTGGAGGGACTCCAGGGATTCCTCAACTCGATCATGGGTTAATGCATCAAGCAGCGGTTTGAAAGAAAAGGCTTTGATTTGGTCCCACTTCAATCCCTTGACCGTGCCCACGGCTGAGGGTATCTTGCGTGCGCTCCAGAAGAGCATGTGGGAAAGGGGACTGTGGAACGGACAGAACTTGTCCCGCATCGTGCAGAGTGCACTACCAAGGAAGAAAGCGAGACCGATGTACAAGGGTATTCCGACAAGAATGGCGATTGTGGGGCTGAGGTGGTGAAGGTAGAGGAGGAGTGATATGCAGAAAATGATGAGACCAAATTGCAGGAGCGACGGAAGGACATCGTCCAGGATCGGTTCAAGCTGCCACCGTTCAGCTCCGAGATACCGCTTGAGCTGCTCCCACCGCTGGCGGTCTGGACCACCTCCACTACGCTTGCGGTAGTAGAAGAGCCACTGTCGGCCCAGGACCGCCAGGAAAGAGGAGATAATTGCAAATGCTAGGCTCAATGAGAAGAGCGCGTTAATAGCGAAGATGCTGCCGGCAGGGGAGAACCCCACGGAAGGAAGTGCGGAATTGGTGGGAAGGCTGTCGTTCCTCACTTGGATTAAAATTTGGGCGAGCAAAGCATTAGTGTCATCAGCGGGGTCGGCGGACAGGAGAGGAAGGGTGAGGGCAAGGAATGCGGTATTGACACCTGCGAAAAGACCAGCCTGTATATCGGGTGTGGTGCACTTAGGAGACCGTTGACATACGGAAGATCTATTTACTCACGAAAATTAGCAATCCATCGAGTTGCCCTTTTAGTCTCTCGACCATATCGTCATCTATTTCATCCGCGAGGGCATCGTAGCAGCGGTAGAATTTACCGCCGTCTTGCCCGAACTCTTCCGTCGGGTCCGGAACTTCGAAGACGGGAGGGTTTAGAGGGTTTTGAGCGGTAGCGTTCATTGAAAACGGTAGCTGAGGTGGCTTTGATATCAAGGAGGATCTGCTTTTCCTGCTGTCGGGGGAGGTGGTGCAAGATGGACGAAAGCGTGGGTTGGGACTTGCCTCGAGGCATCCGCGTGGCGATTGGGCATAGCCACGCTCGGACCTCCCGCCGGAGTTCCCCGCACCGAAGTCCGGCCTTAACCTACTTACGACCGAGAAATCGACCCTCAACAACTGTATGAAGAAGGTTCGGATGGAGTGATAGGAGAATCCGTTGAAGGTGATGATGGAGATGAGTCCTTGCCATTGGTCGTTCTGAA
>WSUB01000282.1:0-34876 GCA_019633425.1 Tulasnella sp. 424 | reverse complement strand
TCCATGGAGGTCTGGGAAAATCAGGCACTGGTCAGCACACTCTTCATGAGATCGCCGCTTGCAGTCAGCTCGCCCACGATCAGAGACTTTGGACAATTGATCATTGATTAGCACTCTGCGATTAAATAAATTTGGTAATGTTACTTACGTGTGCTCCCTATTTTGTCTATGCCCTGTGTGCATATACTGCCTTGGATTTTGTGCATGCCGGTGATCAGGGTACCTTTCATTTATTGTCTCAGGGACCTCAATTCAATTCAAGCTCATTTAGGCAGTAGTTCTAATCAGCCTATCACTGTTTTCTCTGTTCGGATAAGTTTTTGAGACCCTTCTATCTAGTGCTGCTGCGGATGGCAAATGAAGTGAAGGAGATTCAAAGGAGCTTCAAACACTTTGAAGTTTTGGAAGATCCGATTGGCCAGTAGAGTATGAAATCTTGTTCCCAGGGACAAAAAACACAATCAAAGAGACTTTATGGCAACAACACAATCTTCAAAGTGTCCAAACATCCTTCGAATCTCCTTCACTTCATTTGGCAACACGAGTCAGCTGTTTGGAATGGTGGGTGTCTCCTCTGCAAGGCCTTCACTCCAAGTCTTGAATGATTAGTTGCCAAACACTGCAACGTGTCAAAGCAGGCCTCAGGCTCTGGCCAACTTAGGTGGTGGGGCTGAGCTTGAGCTCACAAACACCTCATGAGCCTTCCCTTTTGGGGTTGGTTCCCTCTTGCTATAGCCCACCCTGTTTCCAAAGCAAGGTGCGATCAAAGACATTTCACCTACTATACCTCATATATACTCAGTGGTGCATTGTTTCCTTTCAGGAAAGTAGTGGAATCACCACTTAAGCATCTCCAGTAGGGTGATGGCCCACTCACACATGCCAATTGTACAGGGGTTTTACCATTGAACTACTTTGTATGCATAAAATAACCATTCTGTTTGTTAAAGACCTGGGTGCTATGGGATTTGAGCTTTCAAACACCATAAACTCTTCCCTTTCCCCCCATTTCTGGAATAGAGAGCCCAAAGTGCCACCTTACCTTGGAGAATTTCATCCTCAAGCTCTCAATGCACACACAGACTACATCCAACTCTTAACCAGGGGTAGGATGAGCTGGATGGGCTTTTTTAGCCTCTGCTCCACCTCCTCTGCTTAACTCTGCTCTTCACCCATACCCTACTGAGAGAGGTATGTCTCCCCCAGTTTTCACCCAATTCCTTCCGGTTTTTCACCCTCATAGTCGTTTAAATTAGTGTATATTAGATAGCTAGTATGTACAGAGAAATAGTGGAAGTATAAGTAATGTATAACTCTATAACTGAATTTAATACAATAAATTCTTGTATTTTACTCTAATTATTTAGCTATTTAAGTGAGTGCAAGTCTAGGTACAATTGATGAGGTGGTTGTTAAGATATGGTTGGGGAAGGTTGCCGACAATCAACGGACAGTGTGTGGCGTGTTTTGGGTGCTGAAGAGTGATGGGGGCACGGCGCATGGGGGGATGGGGTAGCGGAGAAGCGCTGTCCCTGAGCGTTGGTGGGCTTGCGGGTCTTCTCGCGCTGAGAGACCTTTGCGGGATGTCACCCGCGAACCCTTTTTTCGCGGGCACCTCGGACCCTCCGTAAACGAGCACGAAGGGGGCACGGATCAGAGCCAGGTCTGCTTGGGGACTCGGAAGCGGCCAAAGAAGACGATGAAGCGAAGCACTCACTTCCACCCAGCAACAAAAACCCAATCCCGATGTGGTGGTTGTAGATACACTGCTCCAGCTTGAACGTGTGTGGTACTAGTGATGTTCAGGAGAGAGCCCGACAGTCACTCAATCCGGAGAATCGAAGATCCGCAAGCCCCCGTCTGATACCATCTCTCCTCCTCCCTCGGGAGCACGAGAAGTCGCTCAAACCGGAGGACCTTGAGACCACGTTTGCGGAGACCTCGGCGAGGTTGTCGACGGCGTCGTTGGTGTATGCGGAGACGAGGATGGGTTGCGGAACTTGCCAGTGAGCTTTGACGAGCAGAGGGTGGATGTGCTTAAGCAGCTGAAGTTCATCGACGGGAACTATACTGTCTTGCTGAAGGGTCGTGTCGCCTATGAGGTGAGTGCGCCCTTCGTCTCGGTTGTGTTGGAGTTCAATTACTGATACCGATTTCAAACCCTGGATCAACTCCTCCAACGAGCTTGGATTAACAGAGCTCATCTTGGAGAACACGTTGGCTCATTACACTGTTGCTGAGGTGGTCGCGTTGCCCTCGGTCTTTGTGTTTGTGGAGACGACTCAATCGGTGCCTGTTATTCCGGAAAACATCCAGGAGGTGCGCGTCAGTAAGGTCAAGCCTCAGATTATTATCATTACAGGGACTCGGCGTCATCTACGACATCGCTGACCGTTTGGAGCGCGTCCAGGACTCTTGCAAAGTCTCCCATGACGAGTTCCAGTCCAAGTTCAAGCCGGGGCTTGTGGAGGTATTTGTGAATCGGCTCGTGGTAAGCCGTTTGACCAGATCACTGATTTGACGGACGTGCCTGAGGGGAAGATTGTGCGAGTGATTACGAGGCTGGACGAGACGTGTAGGGAGGTCAGAGACGCTGCCAAGGTTATCGGGGATCGCGAGCTGTTTGAAAAGATGGAGGAGGCGCAGAATCTGATGAAGAGGGACAATGAGCAGCTATTGCTGGGAATTCTACCCTTCGAATCTCCCACCCGTTGTCTTTGCGGCGAGTTTGGTGAGTGCGGACGGCTATCTATCGATCAGGACGCTGCTAATTATATTTTCCTCACAGTACTTCAAGATGGGCTAGAGGCATACAGCATTGTATCCATCCATTCATGGGCACATAACATCCCAGGACAGCGAAGCAGAGTCTACATCTTGTTCAACTCGTCCAGGAAGAACTGTGGCAATCGCTTGTAAGGCACAAGCTTTCCCTCGACAACAAGCTCATGAAGCGTCGCCTTTTTGTAACCCGGCACCTCCCAGACATCTGTACCCATCATCTCAGGGATCTTTCCAGTCCCCCAGATCTTGCGGCAATACGCAGCCAGAGACCATGGCGCTCCGGACTGTATGATAGGAGTCAAGGACTCTACGGTGCTGTGCTTGATCTCGGGAGCGGTACCAAACTTGGCGGTCATGGCGGCAATGATCTCGTTGCCAGTGGGCGTCAGCTCGGTGAGGGCAATGTGCCTGTTGGCGAGCTGGTCGATTGGAGTCTGGGCGAAGATGGAAGCATACGCAGCCGCGACGTAGGGGCGGGTGCTACATACGAAGACTTGACGTGAGCAGGTATTGACAAAGAAACGAAGGCAGTCTACTTACCAGAAGTTGGTCGGGTAGGTGGCAGAGTCACCTGTCAACATGACTCGGTTGTTCTCCATATCGATCCCTTTCAACCTAAGGATAGAGCGTGTATCCGGTTAGTGACAGCCAGTGCAGTGGGCTGACGGGGGGTATACGTACGGAGCATCCAGACCGGATTCAGCAAAGCTGTTCGGCATGATCGAGGTGGTAGGAATACCAGCCTCTTTGGCAGCCTGTTCAACTCCAAGTTTTGCCTTAACGACAGGGATTACCATCGCTTCTTCCTCGAACAGCAACCCAAGGTTCGAAGGACTGAACAGCTTGACAGGCGAGCTCTTAATCCCAGCGATCATATGGTGCTGAAGAGCGGTGTCAGGCTGGCCGACGAGGGATCTGCGGCAAGTATAGAACAGGATCAACATCGTCATAAGATTCTCGCCAAAACAAAGAAATCGCTCACATCATAATGTCGATATCCTGCAAAGCCGCAGCCAACGCAGCTTCATCCTTGATATCGACCTCGGCGGTCGTAACAGAGGAAGGAAGGGAAGAAAGGTCCGATCCGGGTCGGTGAATCACTTTCAGAGGTGCACCAGACTTTGCCAAAGCGTCAACAATGGCTGAGCTCGCCCAGCCACGATGGCTATAGACTGCAAGGCGGTTGTAGGACATCTTCTTTTAGGGGAGTCGGTGTTGGCGATGTGAGGTGAAAGGGATGTGCGCGAAAAGTTGGTGTTGTAGTAGCGGATGGATGTTAGGAATTGGATGCGACCAGGAAGCGTTCAACTCTTCGACTCTTATATCATTGTTGTGCTGGACGATTAGGGAAACCCACGTAGAAGTGAAGCCAGGGCATGGCCCCCGCAGCAGGGGCCCGGCCAGTAAGCCGCTTACGGTACGCCAGAAATAGGTCAAACTCCGCTGTCGCACGGCGCCCCTCCACCTAACGCTGAAACCCCTCCACCTAACGCTGAAAACCCTCCACCAACGCTGAAACCCCTCCACCTAACGTTGAAACCCCACCTCAGATTTCAGAATATAGGAGGGCTTCCTGGGACTCTTGGGGCTTCATACAGCTGGTCAAAGGACTGACACTGGGCTAATACCCCAAATGGGCACCACTGGAAGCTTGATTCGAGTTTAATCTCATTTGAACTTTCCCTTTTTGGGGTGGATGGTGGGATGATAGCTCTTGGTCTTGCCTCCGGTTCCTTTTACCTCTTCTTACCTGGCTTAGCGATGTCGTTCATGCTTGTTTATCAAAATTGAACCCGGGATGAGTATTACATTATTGGGACTGTATTAAGAGAGAGCTGCATTAGTGAAGTGCCGAAGTACAGCTGGGACGAGCCGGATGAGAATGAGTGCTTGGACGTGGGCTCTCGTCTTCCGCGTCGATTTCCTCCTCCACTTCCCTCAAGTCTTCGTCAGCGACTTCATTGTCCTCGACCTCAGATTCGCTGTCGTCCTCATGACCATCGAGGTCGTCCTGGTCATCAAGGCTAACATGGTCATCGTGGTTTTCGGTGACGTCTTCAGAGCTGTCCGACTCGTGGTCGCTGGAGGGTTCAGACTCGCTTCCAGCTTCCGATCCCGAAGGCGTCTGCTCCTCCATAGACTCGCGATCAATCTCTTCAATCTTGACATCGGCCACCATGTCCAAATAGTCCGCAACGTGCTGCGCCAAGCACTGCACGAGCTTTTCCTTGATATCCTGAGGGGTTCCTTGGGGTGGGGTCCATGGAAATACTTGTCCGTGTTGTATTCGTGCGTCCTTCTTGAAACCGAGAGCTTCAAGGAAGGCAACACAACCAGCGCAACAAAGTTTGGTCACCCCCATTCGGGCCCTCATTGCCTGTAATGTAAACGGAAGAAGCCAGTCAGGTCATACTTATTTTGAAAACCAAGAAGAGGTTACAGACCTTCAATTCGAAGAGCATAAGTCCTAAGATAGACTCACAATGAAGCTGTCCCACAAACGACTCTGGCCATTTGCGTAAGCATTCGTTGACCCCTTCAGGGGTTGTCATCCCGAGTAAGATATCTTGAGACGGAGTGGAATGGCCTTTGTTCCTCGCAGCAGCTTCACAGAGAAGCTTCAGTTGCTGGTCGCGATTCAGATTTTGTTTCAGCTGGGGTCGAGTGTGGAATCAAGCGTCGCCTGTTGGTCCTTGTTTCTGGGGAGTTTTACTTCGTAGACGTCGATGTGTAAGCCTAAATCGAGCAGCTCGTGGATCGCCCGACCCATAGCTAGGTCTTCCACTGCCTTGTCCCACCCAGACAAAAATTTTAACCAGTGTCGAACCCGATCGACGATTACCCCACATCGCGCACTGACGCAAGAGTCTGTGGCAATGCCAATCATTTCGGCTTCTCGGTGAATCCTGAGAGTGTCCATAGAGGCTCGTTGAGTAGCTTTCTCGACAGCTTGGATAGGCTTTTTATCGTGACCGGATTGCGCCGAGCCCCTCCTGCTAAGCCTTTGGGCCCTGATCTATTTCTCATATAGGTATTTCTTTTTTAATCCCAAAAAAAAAGAATTATGGGCTCACGAGGTGTAGACATAGCGTTGATTCGACGGAGTACATTGCTCGCCAAAAAGAGGGTGTCAGATATGTCAGTTTTGAAATCCGACGCATGGCCTTCGATATGTCGTCAAGGGCCCGCTTGAAGCGTAGCTTCCTGCTCTTATCTCTATACTTCGCCGCGTCCTCCGTCCCGCGGTGGTTAATGATGTGGTGGGTCGCCTCTCTTAAGCTCTCTAACGTATCCAGGAAGAATTTAAGAAGAGACCAGGCACGATCTCTCGTGAGATCGATGTGATGAACACCATTATCTTGGACGACCGTCGCGCCTTCACTTGATGCGTCTTCTCCGATAAGGGGGAGTAGCCACCGTTCGTCATGCTTCCAGATTTTGTAAATCCAACCACGGGGCCGGCCTTCGAAGGCGAGTGATGAGATGTCTTCTAACGTATAGATCTCAATAGTTTCGGGTATATTGTGTGGCTGAAGTTTTGGCTTGACGGTTATATTTTCAGACGTTTCGACGAACATGTCGAAGCAGGATAGAGAGTTTTGAGACGCTGGCAACTTTAACCTCGTAGAGACTTTGTCAAGACTGTAAAAGTAGACGTAGCGGCAAAGCCGCTTGACCTCTTTGGTGCGTAAGACAGCGTCCCCACGGGTGTTGGGCAATGTTTTACTAATGCGGTGGACGGCCATGATGAGGTCGCAAAGTTGTGCCGCGTGAACTACGGGAGTTAAACTTGGCGTGTCGTACCCGCTGGGATGGTGATTAGGCAGGAGCTATCCGTGAGTCAGTGAGTATTAAACACTCACTATCTGAGGCCAAAGGAGAATAGATTGGTTTGCAGCTCTTTCAAAATAATCTTGTTCCGGTGCGAAACTTGGATGTGCTCGTCCCTGTTGATACGATGAGGGGATCTCGTTTGACGCGTCGATTGCAACCTTCCAGACTTTACCTACCTTTTCGCGAAGTTTTCTACCACGGATAGGACTGAGTCAGACGCGTGAATCGCGACCAGTTTGTTGCCCTTTGGCCCCCGGTCTGCTGTAAGGGCAGCAACGTCGGTTCCTCCTCGGCGAAGAAAGAGAGTAGCTAGTCGATCGAGAGTATCTCTCTGGGAGTTTTCTTTGTCTTTTTCTCGAGATACTTGTCTTCGAACTTGGGGATGTATATGGTGTAGCAAGGTGCTAAGGGACCGGATAAGGAGCTCGTTCTCATCAGGTGGGGCAGAGAGTTCAGATGCCTCCTTGACACCCTGTTCAGTGGCAATGAAGCGTTTCTCGTTTGGAGAGACTTGTGAAACCATTTCGAGTCAGATACTGGGGGATTGCTGACGTTGACGATGAGATGGAGAAGAGGGAGAGATGCCCAGAGCAGCAGTGAATTCGGCGTTTACGTAATCAACAACGTCATCCTACCGCGACAGTGCTTGCTTTGAAGGCAGCATAATCTGGAAACGTCCATCCTGTGTTTTCTCCTTTCCGTACTTTTGATGATTTCGGCGGCGACCCGAATTGACCATGTGATGGCTCGATGTAACGGTGGATTCAAACTTGACTTGCACCTCTAAGGCTTCAGGTGGAAGTTGACCGGAGTCACACTAATCCCTATTCGGTTCCTGCTGTTGAGGGAATCGGGGATGGTCTTCACGAACACGCGGAAAGGGCACCAACCCCTCTAGCACTGTGACTGTCTGCAGGATATGTCCTGGACCGCGGCGCACATCAGAGACAAACCGACACCGTCTATATGTTGTTAAGCAAGCATAACGAGATATTAAAAGATTACAATGTCCAGCACAGTACAGCAACGATCGAATGAACAGAAATACGAGCTCACGAGAAAAACATTACAATTATGCGTGTAGGGGATCACGGAAGGGTATCAAGTGGTGTATGCTTGTCTTCAACGCTCCAAACGCCACAGGTAGGGACTCGTACAGTCCCCATGCAATCACAACTGTAGAGACAGACGACGTTAGTAACCTCGAAGAAGGGTTATTGCCGTTCTCTGTCTCACTTAGCAGAATGGGGAGCCAGAATAGGAAGAGCATGCGATCCTCTGAAAACGCGTCACATCAGTAAACGGTATCTCGCGCACAAGCAAGGGAAAGAAATAGACCCACGTTTCAATCTCCTCATCTTCTGAGAGTAGTGAGTGTAGGCTTGAACTTCCTTGTCGGTTACATGGCCTCCATCCGCACCAAGACGCCTCGCCAGTTTAGCACGGATCACGGCCTTTGAAGCGCCTGAGCCACCGGCTGAAGTCGATTGAGGATTTGGCTCCTCATACGCGACTGGTTCAGCAACTTCGTCCGCACTAGGCGCGTACATCGGGACAGGAGGCACTTCAGGTCCACGAGCTGCCTTCTCCGATCGCCAACCGATAGCAGCGTTACCATACCAGTTCCTCCAGTTGCTCAGGTCGTAGTACGTTCTCGGCGCTTTCTCGTCGGACTGATTCCCTTGCCAATTGAAGGATGCGGGCCACGGAACCTGCACGGGGAAGGCCATAATTCCGGGCATCTGGACGTTGGGGAAGGCCATAATTCCGGGCATCTGGACGTTGGGGAAGTTCCAATCGGGCATGATTGCGGGAGGTGGGGGGAGGTATCGATGGATCCAGGATGCTGGGCGGTCCGCCTTCTTGTTTGGACGAGGTTCTGGATCTTGCAAGACGGGCCCTGCTACACGGCGGTGATTCTTCGTTGTCCGCTCTGGTCCCTGGGCAACGTCGCCTTCATCACTGGAAGAGTAAAGATCGGACTCCGCGCGAGGCTGAGACTGAAGCTCGCCGAAAGCGGCGGAGCTTCCTGTTCTCGAGGGCAAGGCGCTTTGGATACGCGAAGGCCCGTGCGAGCGTGGCGTGGCAGAGTCGGAAGCAGGGGGAGTCAGCTTGGATGGAGGCGCAGCGTCCTTTCGGCCCATCCAAACTCTGTCGTCTTCTTCAACAGACGCTTCTTCATCTTCTCCGCTACCACTGACCCCAGCGTCGCCTTCATAATCTTCTTCGACCGGTGACTCGCTTCGACTCTCAAACCCATCCAGCAGGGCTTCGACATCTGGCTGATCATAGAGGTGCGCCAGCTGTCTCGCACTGCGACCGCGTCCCTCTACAACTTCGAGATCAGCTCCGGCTTCAAGCAGAAGTCTTGCGCAAGCCAGTCGGCCGGAAGAAGCCGCGAAATGCAACGTCGTAAAGCCATTCTTGTCTCTGGCATCTACGTCTGCACCCCTCTCGAGGAGCCACTTGATGAGACGGTGGAACCCGAGGATCGCGGCCAGATGAAGTAGCGTTTGCCCCTCGGAGTTGGAGAGCGTCATAGCGTCCTCTAGTGGGATGGAGGTCGGCACTTCTTCGTCCATGTCCGCGTCGGCGACCGACAGGAGTGAGATAATGGAGGATTGGAAGTCTCGACTGGCTCCTTGTTCCGCTGCTTCGCCGACTAGATCCGCAGAGGAGCCGCGCCTAGACGTCGCAGGAGTTCGGTGTGCTGTGAGACTACTGGCGAGGACGTCAGCCAACTGGCTCCCACCAGCGATACCGCCTCCGCCGCCGAGTCCTCCACTCATGTCCATTCCGGTGTTGTTTGAGACAATCCGCATGGCGATGTCCTTGGCTTGTCCAATCCTACCAGTCATCTTGAGTCCCACAACCTGTAGCGCGAGCTCCATCCTACGCGAAGACAAGTGTTAGTTGTGAGTCGTCCAATGTTGAAGGCCACAAACTCACAAAGCTCGGTCTGCCTCGTCAGTGTAAGTGAAGAACTGCAGACTGTTTCCAGGATTAAGGCCGAACTGAGCATCCACTCCATTTCCTGCAGTAAGTCCCATTGTATTGACTTCCAGTGGAACGTCTTTGAACCACACCACAACAGGTCCGGGAGACGGACTCGCTGGCAGCAGGCACACGATCGTGTTCTCGCTCCACATCGTCGTCTGAGACGAAACGATGTCGCCAAAGGTGCACTGCAAGTTGGACGCAAAGTTCGAGCCCAAAATCGTGATCTCAATCCCTCCCCGCATCGGCCCGTGATTCGGAATAAGGCGATGGATGACCGGAGGAGGAACGGTTTGGAATGCACTGGGGTCGGTTGCGGAAGTCGGAGCTTGGGTCAAGGCGCCCATGCCCCTTCCTTGAGAAGGCACGGGACTCGCCGAGGTGTTCATATGGGAAACTTGGAAGAGGTTCGTAGCCAACAACGATCCTGCGAGCATACTAAGCGAAGGATCGAGTATCGTTGGAGATCCCAATGCATGTGAGCCGTTCAGAGGTGAGGTTGGTGCTGTGACGGCTGCCGAGGGAGAAGAGGCGGGATATTGTTGGTATGGAGAGAAGGGAGAGGTGAGGAGGTCGACGCCTGATGGTTGCCGCTGACCCGAATGAAGAGGCATTCCTGAAAGATCGGTATCCTGAGTGGATACACCCTCGTAAGCCGCTAGCAAGGCTTCCGCAGATGGACCTTCCGATTGCTCCATGGAGTGCATGTTTGACGAATCGGCAGGAGACGTGGCTCCCACTGCTGCCGCCATCGCATTGAAGTCGAAATGTGGAGGGAGCTGAGCAGCGGATTGCAATGCGCCAGGGGGGCCCTGTGGTGTCTGCATCGTCGCATACGGCGAGACTGGGGAGGGTTGGGTGAAACTCCTCGACGCGAGTGAAGGTGACGATCTCCGCGAAGGTGTTCCCAGTCGAGAAGATCTTCCACTGGTGTATCCGGTCTTTGAGCTAGGTTTGAAGCCAACGCCACTGGACGGCTTGCGCCCTCCAGGAACGGCACCTTTGTTTAGCTTCCGCTTTGTCCTCCCGGATCCATCGTCTTCGTCGGCTTCCTCTAGCGAAGGGATATCCAGCATTGCATCTCCATCCCGTTCAAACTCTCGCTTCGCCTTCCTCTTCCTCTTCTGAAGAGGCTCTCCGGCTTGAGCCCTGGCATCTGCCTCTTCCTCCTCTGCCGCCATGCTCTTCTGGGTGGACTTGTGATCATCGGTAATCATTATTGGCGGCGTGTAGCCCTGGCCAACGATCCGTCCAAGAGAATCGCGTAGCGTTAGTAGAATCCTGAGGAGAACATCAGCGGTAATTCAAAAGGAGAGGCTTTATTCTGCTCACCGGAAACCGACTTTCTCTCGATGATGCCTGCAGTAGCACGTAACTCTGACCGGTAGACTGGCTCGTCCGGTGTTAAACTCCATCAAATCGGGGCAGTTGAAGAGGACGATGCGACTACCATCGTCTTCCTCTCTTTCAGCTGCTCTGATCTGGTCGACAACGATCTGCGGGACACGGCTGGCCTCGTCGTCGGAAGAGTCCTCTGGCACAGGTCGGACTCGGGTCGCTTTCTTGCGCTCGTTCTTCTTCACTTCGCGGCCGATACAACTCGAGCATGCGTGGACCCGAGGGTGTGGTGCGGTTGCACAATACACCTCAGTGGCGAGATACAACGTGTCCGCGGCTATGGATTCTTAGAAAAGAAAGAGTCAGCTATTCAAGACATTCTATGCCAAGTGGACAAGCTGTCTTACCTTGTTTGACGTCTTTCTTCGCTCGTCGTTTTGTCGAAGCCCCTTTGCTCAGCCTCAACCATTTCCATGACCCGACAGGCCGATATACTTGTGAAGATGATGCCCCTGGATCCGGAACCAACATTGACAGTTCAATGTCGATCTTTATTTGGGTTTCCACGCGAGACTTGGCACCACGTTCTGGTAAATTAGGGACGAGGATATGCAAGCTGCAATAGGTTGCGAGGTCAGTTACAAGTGGAATTTGTAATTATATGGTCTTACTTTGAGCATGAGCTCTTGGGCGGGAAGATAGGATCGACAGGCGGAGGCGATGCCATAGACTGGGCGCCCTGGGAGGTTGTTGGCGCCGATGCAACCGAACTACTATTCGGATCTTGCATTTCGAATGTTGTAGGTAGTCTTGACATGGTTGGGCCAACCTCCTGAGATTGAAAGGCACCTGCGGTTGCGCCCGAATAAGATTGCGAAATACCGTGCGCGGTAGGTTCCGGCGCTTCATTGACAGCAAACGATCCGCCATTCTTGTTTGGGTGGAGTGCCGTGTTGTGTTGAGAAGTATGTTGTAAGTACATAGCTTGAGGTGATATCACCGACATTGGGGTGGGGCTACGTAGGGGCAAAGTGTCACGGGTCGTAACGGTTTAAGCGACAAGCAAGATAATTGTAATGTCGACTGGACCGAGGAATAGGTCCCCCACTCACTCATACGACTCGTTGCGGGTGAAACCCATCATGCTAAGGCCGTCCTGGTCCTCGTCGGACTTGAGCAAGTCCAAGAGGTCGCCAGCATGTCTTTCTCCAGCGAGTAAGGGAGGGTATCCGAAATCCATTCCACCGCTTGCGTTCCATATGTGGTTGGAAGCTCCTGGACTGAGTTTCAGGTGAGAAGGAGAGTTGTATAGCCGGTCACTGGCAGGTGGAGAGCGGCTTAAACCGTTGTCTGGTGACTGAAAGTCTGAGCTTGCGGGTGAGGAATGGGAGGTAGTTGGGGAGTCGCCGGATGACTGTGGCGATGTAGACCTTGGTCGAGGGATTGTAGCTGCCATCCTCTCCGAGTAGTAGGAGTATAACGGGAAAAGGAGAGACTGTTGATGGGTAGAAGAGAAGGAGAAAGAGGAAAGGGAGTGAAGTTCTGGACTGCGAACGCGTGCTTGGGGCAGAGAAAAGCCCTGACAAATAAACCACGTTCCATTACCAAACTAGAAATATCCCCAGCACTTTCGTTTAGCCTCCTCGGCAAGTCACTTGCCCTCTCGGATCCCGATGTAACTTGTCTTCACCACTGCACCAGACGCTCAGCAATTTTTTGAGCCATTTTCGGTTTACTTGATAATATGCCGAGCATACCGACGGGTGGACTGGCCAAGGGGGCCCGACCAACCCGTTGGGGAGGAAGGTCAGCATGTCGCAAACCTGCGAAATCGAAGGGGGCAAGGCGGGCATCCCCGACCGTATTTGCATGACTCATCTTGTCGCCATAGCTAGAGCCTAGCTGAAGACCCATCTTCGTCAATTGATCATCCCAATCCCCGACGGCGTCGTTGACCTTCACCTCAAAGGTCTACATATGTGCGGAAGGTTCCATTAACCCACCCAAGTTCGCCTTGCACACACGTTCAGGATCCGGCATCCCGTTCGTGTCTCTTCCGCTTATCTACGCAATCCATGACGACTGCTGAGACGCACTGCAGGGAACAAAGGACCAATCTCGACCTCTTCTTGTTCACCACGCTAATTTAGCGAGTTCCAGCGCGAGGAGTCTCGACCTTTTGAATGGTTAACTTTGTGCGTTCCCAGCCGATCGGGACCGAGGATTGCTTCTAGAACTCTGAGCTCCAAGCCAGCATGCTGGATGAGAGGAGGATCCATCCACATCGATCCTGAGCACTATATCTCTTCATGAGGCGATTTCTATTGCAGGGCTGCAAGAAAAGGAGGCTCTAGGCCAACCGATATATTCACAGTAAGGGCGGGCTAGAGTAATTAAGGAAACATTGACAAGTGAAGCTCTATACCTTGTTCTGACGTTCCCATCTTCTGTGCTAGTTACAGATATAGAATAGGATCAACGAATATTTCCGTACCTCTTGATAGGGAGTTGGAATAATCGCTCAATCGGCGAGAGATGCTCTAGGACGATGACGGAGTCCAAGCTGGTAGAACGTTTGTCAGCGAACATAAGAGTTTCCGCATTTGGACCGTGTTCCTCACCTTGAAATTTCTCTTCACTTCCAAGCGCCCAACAGAGCGGCCAAGACATCACCTCGGATTCCTCATCACCAGTCGGGAAATACAAAATGGAGTTTGTAATGACAAAGCAAGAGGAGATGGCGGGGGAGTTGAAGGAGCTGATGCTCCAAGGCCTCCTTACAGAGGTGTAGCCAAGCCCTAGCAAGAATTCGAGTGAAATGCAACTAAAACCGCCCCTATTTCTTAGGCTGAGGTGAAGCAGATTATATCTCGGCGAACGGCGCTCGAGAGTGCTTTGATCAGACTGGAACCCAAGAAGGGCGACTACTTGAGGTACATCGAATACTTGATGGCTTTGGAAGCCCTCCGCCGCAAACGCATGAAGAGATTAGGTCAGTAAAGTGTGCCTGGTAAACTCCCCTCTATGATTTACGAGCTTATGCCTGACGGCGGAAATAGATCTTACTGCGAAAGGCCCCTCGAAAGCGGACTACTGCCTTGTCGAAGCGCAGTTCAACGTCTTCGAGCGAGCGGTGCGGAGGTTCAAGGACGATATAAGCCTTTGGGTGCAATTTATCGAACACGCACGCCGAGAGAAGGCCGTTGTTTTGACTGGAAAGTTGACAGCTAGGTGAGTCGCGCAAGCTCCACTTTCGGCACACGTTCCTGATTTATCATTTTCACCTGATAGAGCTTTACAGCTTCATCCAAACTCCGTCCCATTATACATCCTCGCTGCAAGGCACCAAATGGAAGCTCAAACACCTGGTGCCGCTCGAACGATGTTTCAGCGGGGCCTTCGACTTAATCCGGAAAGCGCGGAACTATGGACGGAATATCTCAAGATGGAGCTGGCCTACATTGAAACACTCCGGCGCGAACTCAAACGCACGAGGGATCTGAGAAAGCAGCTTGTCAAAAAAGTGAAGAAAAAGGGCGAGGAGGTCCCAGCTGAGCTTAAAAAGGCCGTGACGGAGGACGAAAGTATGAAGGAAATCATGGATGGCGCTATCGTCCGAGAGGTACTTCGAAGTGCTGCCGAAGGTGATGTTGATAAGCCGAAGCCGTGAACCGGCGGCTGAGCTTGCCAACGTTTTCTAGCTCACCCCAAAATAACGCTTTTCGCCACATGGCGTCGAGTTTTATTCAACCATCCCACTCCTATACGGGACAGCCTGCTCAGCGAACTTCACGCTTGGCTCATCAAACGCCTACCTCACGATCCTCACGCAATCAAACTATCGGCCGTGTGGTGGATAGATGACAATTGGACCGAAGGATCGGACATCGTCGACCAGCTCCATGCAGCGAACTCGAAGATGCAGGCCGCAGTCAAGTCGGAAGATATTGACTCCCGTGAAATGGGGACTTTGTACGCTCAATGGATATCTCAGTCCGTCCGAAGAGTGAACAGTATACCACTCGTAAGCGCTTTCTTGTAAGGACCTTTAGGCCGGGTCGGCTGACCAACGTCCCCATTTCGCAGAAAGAGTACTTCACTCGCTCTTTACACACTTTGATCGCGAACCTACCACGAACCCGACTCTGCCCTACGCTACTAGCGACCGACCTCCAACTCTCTGCCTTACGGCAAACCGACAACGATGCCAAGACTAAGACGGTGACACGTGCAAGGAAATATATCGACCTTTTCCTATCGTCGGCGGAGATCTGGATACCTTATCTTGCACTGGCGAAGGAGGCAGGAACATCCGAATGGAGGAGTCTTTGGAACGAAGCACGAGAGAAGGCACGAGGGCCTGTCGACGAGCTCTGCCGGATATGGCTGTGGGGTATACCCATGTTTGAGGACGCCAAAGAAAAGGACGAAATATACGAGGTTCGTGGCTCCTTGGATAGTACACGACTTGGGCCCCTGACCACATGCCATAGGAGATCCTTAAAGCGAGCATACAACAGTCTTGCAAGGAACTACACCCCCATCTCCTGCTCCAATACATCGACCACATCTACGAGACCGTGCCCCCAAAGTCACGGCAACATCGCCTCCAGCACCTGTTCTCCAACTATCTCCCGTCAGATGCCTGCTATCGGTTCTGCTTCAGCAAGGAAACGCATTCAGAGTCTCCGTCAAAAGCGATCCTAACGCTGCTGTACGAGCGCTGGCGCCAGATCGACGGGGAGGAGATCGAGGCGGCATTGCGTTACGGGGAGTGGTTGTTGCGTAACAGGGACGGGAGAGGCGCAAAGCAGGTGATTGATCGCACGCGGGCGATTTTGGATGACGAGGGGCGGGCGCTCTTGGATGAAAACTGGGTCGCAATGCTTGATGCACCAGAGGACGAAGATTTTGATGAGGTGGAGCGGAAGGAAGAGGAGGTCGTCCATGTGCCTCCAGAACTCGAAGCTGAGGATGCGGCTTCCGCGTCCTCCGATGGCGAAGAGGAAGAGGAAGAGCAGCCTCCGGACACGAGCGAATTTATATCATTAAATATGGAGTGGTGATGCTCTTTGTTTAGTATTGGATCTGGACGTGAATCCAGGTATGCTTTGAACCCGGACCCCCAACTTCGGAGGCACCCGTACATTGCGACGGCTCGATTTTGATGACTATTAATATATTGCTCCACGGCCCACAACAACAAAACCAAGGAGTCGACGTTATGGTCAATTGGATGAGTCGAATGTTGGTTAATCTACCTTTACGTCCGCCTGGAAGCCAACTGAGGCGTGAGGCGACCGTTGAAGGCTCTCAGAAGGCAAGAGACAGCCCCATAGGCAAATTCGTTGGGCTATCATTCCGACTGACCTATATATCTCCTACTCCACAATCCCCTAAAATTTAATATATAAAGCCTAGAAGAGATTGAGCGAGTGGAAAGCGATAACACATCGTTTATAAGGAAGCTTCTTGGGTTCTTCGGCGGGGTCGTAGATGACATCAGCAGAGAGCTGGTCTTTAGTACAAGATTACAGACGGCATAGCAATTCATGTGCGACATGTATAGAATGGCGTGTCATTCCCTTAATTTACAATGCTCTGCAGCTTGTGTCAGCGAGTAGTCATTGATGTCACTTTAGAATGCTTCTATTCGCTTCTGTTCCTCTCATCTTCGGGGGCGTTTCCTTTCCTCCTTCCCCTTCTTCCGCCTGCCCCTCAGAGAATCAGGGCTACACTAGGCCCAGCTCCAACATGTACTGATATATAAGGCCTGGCCGGCTCAATTGCCCGTCGTGAGGAAGACCTGTAACACAAGCCAAATTTTTGGGCTCGATCACACCCCTTTGCGAAATCTTCCGCTTAGTCGCTCAGGCTCTACGGGTCCTGGACAACGTCAAGAGCAACCCAAAGAAAAGAACAAAGTCCCGCCCAAATCGTTCACGCGGCGCGGGATCGCACAGACGGAGTTGCGAATAGCGATACCCAATTCAAGCCACGTTGCCAATCTGCAACACCAGGTCGCTGGCGACGTGGTGGTGTGTAACGAGTATTCCAAGAGAATACTCAAAGCCTAGAAGGGACTCATGACCGTTGCAACACTTTCTTCGCCCCGAGGCAAGGGGCACAGAGGAGGGCGCTGCCAGCGCGGTTCGCGAGTGCGTGTTATAAAGATCCTCTGATTCACCTCATTCCACCTCATTTCGCTGCTTCCCCTCGAAGCTCCTACCTGCCCGTCGACTCATCTAATCTCCAATCCCTCTTACGCCAGACCCATCCGATGCAAGTGGACCAAAAGGACGATGCCGACCGTCGTGATTCGCAAGGCTTCGATCCAGGCGCTTCTGGCAGTACGCTACAGCCAAGCAGAAAACTAGTACGTCCCACCGGAATCACGAAGAGTAATCATAAACGCTTACCGTAGTCCGTTTCCGGGTAGAGGGATAAGCTCCAGAAACTTGCGGAATGGCGAATCAATTCGTCCTCGATCGAATTCCCGGAAGACGGCCCCGAGTTTCGTGGAGGATTCGCGACGGTTTCACGAGCGTTTTTGGTTTCTACTTCCGCCTCGAAAGGTAGCGCGGACGATTCAGCTCAAACCGGAGGCGAGAACGAGTCTGATGGTGGAACGCCCAAGCCAAAGGTCTGTTCCAATCAGGCTGACAAAGTTTCCTCCAACAAGTCCTTGACCGAGCTGGCTTCTATATGTTAGGCCATAGCGGTAAAGAAATTGAAGATCGAGAATGGAAAGGACAAAGAGCGGGTATTGGGGGTGAGAATAGGTTATCCCATCGCGTCGAGCTTTCGCGCGCTAACTCCTCTCAGTTGGCACTCAGGGAAGCGGGATTCTTAACCGAGCTTTGTCATGAGAACGTCATCGAGCTTGAAGGATTCGTTGAAGATCTGTCCGAGGATAGGGTCTGGCTGGTGTTTCCCTGGGCAGCCAACGGAAATTTAAAGGACTTTGTGGCTTCAGCTGACTGGGAAATCCCGGAACGAATATGGCTGGTAAGATCAGGACGCTGTCCTTCATGGTGCCCTCTGAGAAACCGTATTACAGATAGACGATGTGGCGGGAGGAGTGGAGTATCTTCATACTCAGAATCCGCCGATCTACCATGGCGACCTCAAATCGGTTGGTCCGGCTTATACTGTGATATGGACACCTGGCGAGCTGAACTCCGTGCTGTGTAGGCCAACGTGGTTGTAAACTCGGAGCACCGCGCCGCCATCACGGACTTTGGTTCTGCGCGTCGTCTCACAAAAAAGGATCCTCCTGTGCGACCCGAGAAAAGCAAAAAGGGAGCGGAGCCAGTGCTGTTGCTCGAGACGGAATTTTCTGAAGCCACCAATACCATGACACTGAAAGGCAATCAATTTACGCTTCGCTGGGCTGCTCCGGAGCTGCTCATGGAAGATGAGCCTGGCATGGAACCGGGTCTATGGAGCGATATCTGGGCATTGGGCTGGATATTCTACGAGGTATACCAAAATCCGGATATTGTTCTCAACAAAAGCTTACAATCAACCGTGAAATAGGTTATGACGAATTCAATTCCATTTCAAAATGTCAAAAAGGACTCTGTCGTTGTCATACACGTCATTCAGGGAAATCTTCCGTCTGCCGCTGATGACGCCAGCATGGTCCTGATCCGGGCACTTTACTCGCTAATGATCATGTGTTGGAGTATCGATCCCAGCAAGCGGCCGACAGCTGAGGATTGTAGGAAGTCAATGAATTGGATGGCGAGTGGTGCTGATTTTGGGGTTATTTGAACAAAGTTTGACCTGTTGCCATATATAGCCAATGATTGTTCCAGATCCGCAGCGAACCTCAAATATGGCGTCCCAAGCTCGCTCTCCTGAGCTTCTTATAAAGCTGGGAAACATGCATCGATCTCAGAATGATTATATCAATGCGTCAAAATTTTACACCGAAGCCTTGGGGATTTGCACGGATACCAGTGACAGTGCAGGAAAAGCCAAAGCTCTGTTAGGTCTAGCGGACACCCATATGCATCAAGACCAGTACCACGAGGCTGTTACATGCTATTCCGAGGTTATCCAAATCTCTACCAACATCTGCAACAGTAAAGGAAGAGCCGATGCGCTGTGGGGTCTTGCCGAGGTGCATCGGCTTCTGTGCGAGTACAGCGAAGCTGCCCCACTCTACTCCGAGGTCATCCAAATCTACACCGACATCGGCAGCAGAGTAGGCAGAGCCAACGCCCTGTGGGGTCTTGCCGAGATGCGTCGGCTTCAAGGCGAGTTCAGCGAAGCCATTCCGCTCTTCTCCGAAGTCGTCCAAATCTTCACCGAAAGTGGCGACAGGCAAGGGAGAGCCGACGGTTTGTGTGGTCTTGCTCATGCATATCAAGACCAAAAGGAGTACAGCAAAGCCGTTCCGCTCTACTCCGAAGTCGCCCAAATCCACGTCGACATCGGCGACAGAGGTGGAAGAGCCGATGCTCTGCGGGGTCTCGCTGTGGTGCATCGGCTTCAAAAGCAGTACAGCCAGGCCGTTCAGCTTTTCCCCGAAGCCCTGCAACTTTATAACGACATTGGCGACAGATACGGAACAGCCTGGACTCTGATGGGCTTTGCGGACGTCCACCGCGACCAGGATCAGCACGAAGACGCAATACCCCTTTATGAGCAGGCTGCTGGAATTTTTCAAGAAATCGGAAATACGGAGTCTGCAGAAGATGGATTAAGCCGCGCCGCTCGCTCCCGTCGAAAACTCAAACAGGTAGAGGCGGAATGATGATATTAGCTTATGGAGTTGTCGTTATGAGCTTTGAACCGGTTATCGCATTTCCAGTTTGTTCTTCCAAGCGCGTCGAAACACACCACTTACGCCGACCCCGAACGCGAATGCGGCGCTTGGCTGAAAGATTGCCTACATCGCGAAGTGGGCATTTTTAAAATACAACGCGACTCATAGCGATACAATAGTTTTGTGAACAGCTTCAAACCATGCCCTCTATTTACTCCAAATCGGCAGCCGTGTCATTTGGAATTGACAGATCGAAGAAAGCAATCGACGCTTCTACCCTTTCACTCTCACCTTGCAATGGAGCGATACGTGAGCTCTCGATGATGCCAGGTCATGCCTCGAAGATACCGGCACCAGCTTTCAACGCAGCTTTTGCATCACGGCCGCCACGGAATCCGGGACCTGCGTCTTCTGAAGTAGGATCTAGAACCTAGATAAATTGAGTGGGCACGAAAACGACCCGGACAAAGCGAATGAAACGAGTGTGAATAAACGATGAGCCGACTGCAACCATGTAGGGTAAAAGAGCGGTATACGTAGGAAGTTCTGAGCCAATGGGTTACTTGTATCACTTGAAGACGTGGCGTTCGCAACACCTGGGTAAACGTCGGTACCTTTGGGACCGCCGAGGGTGATGTCCTTGTCGTTGAGAGCTAAGACTGACACACAGATCGAGGTGAAGGTCATTGTCAGATACCACCTACCTTCCCACAAAAGCGAGTCGATGGGAGGGCTCACAAGAGCTAGGTCTGTGAGTCAAGTGAATTGAACGATCTTTACGAGCAATGGAGGGAGAGATCCTCATTGCATTCGGGAGCTTTTTTATACGGCTACATGACGTCGAATTAACCCCAACCGCTCCTCATCAAGAGGGATCGACAGTTAGCAGGATCCAGCTTTTGAACGAAAACAGCGATTATTATTGCGTGGTAAATATGTGATATGGATACTAGTGGGGTATCATTAGGCGGGAAGAAAGACTCTCTGTGAGGTTTCTGGTTGCCTCTCTTCCACCGCTGGCGGTATTTGACTCGCGTCAGACTCACGACTTGAAGACACTGGAAGTAAGAGAGGATTGGCGTACCGGTAGGAGATGCAGGCTCTGTTCCGGGAACCTCTGGAAGTTTGACTGGTTCGCTCTGTGAGACCTCTGGAACAGCCTAAAGTCGTGGGCAACGGTCAATTATTCGCCAACCGAACCCCGAGATAAATAACAATTCAAACCATCCACGTACCGGCGACGCCTCTGCTTGTAGTTGAGCCGGTTCCTGTTGTACGGCTTCTTCCTCCTCCACACTCATCGTGCTCATTAGCATTTCGTCGACTCCCTGGAAAGGGAAGTGGTGTCAAGCCGAGAGACGGCCGAAAAGGCGTAGACAACCTACTCTCTGATATCGAATTCCTCAGCAGTGTCGTCCATAAGCTTCTGGACCTTCTCTATGTCCATCTCCGAGTGTATTTGTTTCAAAACTTTGTTTCCTTGCTCAAGACCAAACATGACGTCCTTTTCTATCAGCGCGAATTCGATGTTGGAGACCTAGGTGGTGCGTTCAGATCATCAGGTGTCTGAGGACGTATCTGAGATGAATAATTTACAAGCCAGGTCTGTGAGTACTTCCAGTTGACCATCTGTCTTCTGCAGGAGAGACTCCTGGAACTATCGGCAACCATGGCTCCGTGTCGGAGTTCTCGTTCACCTAGGGATCAGCGAAGTGCTGCAGCGCTCCCGGCAAGTCCCCTATGACAGCAAGCAGGGCCAAGGCCGGAACATGCAAATAATGTAACTTGAGACTAGTATTTTTCTTTCTCGAATTTACGTCCAAATTATATGCCCCTCTGCGTATTTGTAGGTCGGAAACTACACTTTAGCCAGCCTTAGTCAACGACGACGTTAGGTTCATATAAAAATTGTCGGGGAAAGGCTGCTTTAGACCACTGCATCAACAGCTTGCTGTCTACGAGAGCGCGTACCCGATCATACACCTAACCAGTTGATCCGTTAACTCCGGGCTCCACATCCGGCTTCCGAAGCGCCCTCCACCACCACCAAACCATGCTGGACGACATATTAGATGGGGTGTACCACATTATCAACAAAGCAAGCGGAACAATGATTGATATGCCGGTATTACCTTCTTTCTCATTGCGTCGAAATGCTTTGGGCTCATGACGACCAAAGGAGAAGGATAATGCGGCCGGCAAGGTCGTTGGATGGTCGCTCGGACTCATCACCCCGCAGCTATATGATCACCAGAATTGGATGATTAGACGTGTCGGCCAAAGCCAGACTTTTACAATCCAAAATATCGGGAATGGGAAAATGTTAGAGTTAGCTCAAGGGTAGGTGGCGAAGTCGAATGTGAATTTCCGTTGAGCCTTTTCATATTCAACTGAGAGTGAATCATTTTTAGATCCCAAAACAATGGCTTACGAGCGTCCAGCTCCCCTCGAGACTTGAAGAATGACAAGGTGCGAACCAGCCAAGAGTGGTATTTGAAGGAACAGAATGGCGGTTGGTACATGTGAGCTTTATCACGCTCTCTGCACTAGACTATTGACGGACCGCTCCCGGGATTTCAGATTACAGAACTCCAAGAGCCTAACCGTCCTTGAAATCGCCGATGGGTAAATTCCTAAAAGATAAACGTTACGCGCAAGATTTATATCTTGACCACTTACCTTAGCTCCAGCGCCAATCGTGCAGCAGTCCAGGGGTGGGAATATAATTCAGCTAAGGGACAGCAATTGTGGCGTTTGGAGCGACGGAGCAGGACTAAAAATGAAATCGTCAACATACTTTGCAATACCCCTCCATTCCGCCCCGACGAGGAAGGTATCAAGTACGAGGAGATAGGCACAGGGCCCTCAGGCGAACCTATTGAGTTTGTCTTCTACGCGATTAAGACGAGCGAACTTGTTGAAAGCTCTTCTTTCCAGATATGTTACCCTCTTGGACGGCTTCCGCACTCAGATCCTCCTCGAGACTGGGGTACTCGGACAAGGACTTCAGCTGGACTCGGTATCCAAAACCCGAAACGCAATTAGTACCAAAGGCCGAAAACGGATCCGAGTCCAAGTAGGTGGCAACCGATTCGACCCCTCGATAGATCACCTAAGCGAGTAATTTTTCAGGGCATAGCTGTTCTCGTCGGGATTGCGGAAGGCGAGACAATGGGAGAAAAGAAAGTCTATAATTGGTACTTGAGTCAAGATCTGTGCACCATTGAGTTTCTGGACCCACGAACTGGAAAGGAGTACACAACTCGCGGTCTTGACTTGGAGGGATTTCAACCAACTTTAGTTCGGTTTTGAAAATGTTCTTGTATTGTAATGCACGGGCAAACAGGATATGGCTGATTCGTGGTATATCCCACAGTGATCCGCTGAAATGGCCCTATCCAAGTCGAACATTGTGAGACAGGCACTCAGCAATCATCTATTTGCTCTAGCAATCGCGGGAAAGTGTTAGAAATTGCTGGTGCTCCGTACGTCGGGTTTTGGGAGCGAGCCTCGGAAGGAGCTACAACACTATCTCCTGCTTCAATACGTCAGCCGAATCTACGGGCCAGTGCTTTCATAATCCCGCCAATATCGTCTTCAACACTCGTTCTCCAAGTACTACCGTCAGGCACCTGCGACCGGCTCTGCTTTAGCAAGAAAACGCACTCAGAATCGCTCTCAAAGGAAATACTAACGACCCTATACGAGAGACGCCGCCGGATAGATGGCAAGAAAATTGAGGCGGTATCGCATTATAATTATGGGGTCTACGCGAATGCGTATCCCGTTAGAGGTTTGTAGTTCCGTTAACTCCGAACTCCGCTTTCCGAAGGGCCCCTTGTCCTTCACCACCACCCAACCATGTCTGGCTACAATACGTTAGAAGGAGTATACTATATTATCAACAAAGCAAGCGGAACGATGATTGATCTCCCGGTATCCTTTTTCTTTCATGTTACGCGTCGGGATGTTCCGAACTCATGACGCACGACGGGGAAGGATAATCTAGGTAGCAAGGCCGTTGGATGGTCGCTTGGACTTATTAAACCGGGGCTCTACGATCACCAACACTGGTTAATCAGACAAGACGGCCAAGGCCAGACCTTCACGATTCAAAACATCGGAAATGGGAAGATGTTAGAGTTAGCCCAAGGGTAGGTGGCGACGTCGAAACGTGGTCGTCGTTGAGCCTTTTCATATTCAACTGAGAGCGAATTCATTTTAGATCCAACAGTAACGGTTTACAAGCATCGTGCTCTCCTCGTGACTTGAAGAACGACAGGGTGCGGACCAGCCAAGAATGGCTCTTGAAGGAACAGAACGGCGGTTGGTACATGTGAGTTGTTATTCACAAAGCTGCTCAACTGGGTTGCTAAACAACAGGCCGATCTCAAGCTTGCAGAACTCCAAGAGCAGAACTGTCCTTGAGATCGCCAGCGGGTAAATCAAGCACGAATAATCCACGTGATATCTCTATCCTGACCAGTTATCTTAGCTCCAGCGCCAACCGCGCAGCAGTCCAAGGGTGGGACTATAATCAAGCCAAGGAAGAACAACTGTGGCATTTGGAGCGACGGAGCAAGACTCCCGCTGAAATAGTCAACATCCTTTGCAACACCCCTCCATTCCGCCCTAATGGAGAAGGCATACAGCGCATTAACGTTGGACCCCCAGGCAAACCAATTGAGTCTGTCGTCGACTCTGTCATGATGCGCGAGTTTATTGAATGCTCTTCTTCCCAGATATGTTACCCTCCTAGATGGCTTCCGCACTCAGATATTCTTGGAGGCTGGGTTACTTGGTCAAGGACTGGCACAACGTGGATACGACCAACACATGAACTTTGCGGAGAAAACCCAAGAAGCAATTGCCACCAAGGGCGGGCAACGCATCCGAGTCCCAGTAGGTGAAACTGACCCACCCCCTGGATCGATCACATAAACAAGCTGCTTTTCAGGGCGTAGCTGTTCTCATCGGGATCGTGGAAGGCAATGTGGCGGGAGAGCAAGATACACGAGTTTATAATTGGTACTTGACCCAAGATCTGTGCACCGTCGTGTTCCTGGACGCCCGAACTGGAAGGGAGTATACAGCTCGTGGGCTTGACTTAGAGGGATTCCAACCAACAAAGGTGTACTATTGAAATGTTCCCACTTCCAAACGTACGAGGAAACGGTTTCAAATTTGTGGCCTGTTCGTGTTACGTCTAGGATCGTCCACAAAAAGAGCCCCATTTATGTGTAGTAATCCCTGACAGGTGCCTAACGATCAACAGCGCGCCATAATATCTATCGGGAAGTGTCAGGAAATCCTGGTACTTCATGCGTGAATTTCGAGGGTGAAATAACCTTAGGCTTTCATTCAGCAAAGACAAGCGCCTTAGCGGCAACAGGAAGGCAGCGACTGTGATCCGTGGCAAATTTCAAAACGCTGGAATCTCAGTCCTCCAGCTGCGAATCAAAGAAAAAATCTTGCGAGGGCGCTTTGATAACAAAATCGGATACAATGAGTCGCTCTGGGTCCTCAATCACGCTGAGGATGAGCCCTTTTACTGACAAATCAAGACTGTGGGAATAATCTATGGTCCGCGTTGGCTTGACAGTCTACAACGAAATCTCCACGTCCTTTCGCTGCGTAATATCGTCATTCAACCGAAATGGTAAATCTCGGCGAACTTACGATGTGGCTCATTAAAGATTGACAAAACCTTCCATCTGTTGTGAACCCGATTCATAGGCAGCGACGTTAACAGCACCTCAGTCAACGCCCGTCGAGACTGCTCATGAAGACATGATCGTGCGTTACCACCATCCTTTCACTCATTAACTTGCTCAAGACTTGACCTTGACCCCTGTTTTATCCTCACCAGCATGATGCCCAACTAGACTACTATGGCAAACGATTAGCAACGTGTTCCTCAGACAGAACCATCAAGATTTTCGACGTCATTGATGGGGAGAAGAAAGGTGCTGGTGTCACTTTGCGAGGGTAGGCTAGCAGTACATGATACTACTTTCTTCTGGTCGAGGCTGACATGATTGCGCTGGGCCATAGGCATAGTGGACCCGTGTGGCAAGTGGCCTGGGGTCACCCGAAGTACGGAAACATCTTAGCTTCGTGCTCGTACGACGGCAAAGTGTTTATATGGAAGGAACAGGCTCCTCCATCTGGGGCTGCAGCGGGGAGCTGGACGAAGATTAAGGAGTATGCTGCTCATAGCGCGTCAGGTGGGTGTTTGGTGTTTGGGAGCTAGGTGCAGCAGTTGATGGGATTGCCCTTGACACGCAGTGAATTCGGTTTCCTGGGCACCGCATGAACTTGGAGCCATCGTCGCATGTGGATCCTCGGATGGGAAGATTTCTGTCCTGACCTTCGAAAGTGAGTTCTACTTTAACCTTCTTCAGTCGTTTAATCGGCTGACAAGCTCTCAACCATCAGATGACGGCAAATGGAATGTTGAACAGTTCGACGGCCATGTTGGAGGCTGTACTGCGGTTTCCTGGGCACCAGCTACTCTTCCCGGTTCATTAATTAACCCTTCAACCACTGCAACGCCAAACGCATCTTCTGCCCCAGCTGCCAATCAGCAACAACCCGCCTCCCCACCGAGCGTCAAGCGATTTGTCTCAGCAGGATGTGACAATAAAGTCAAGATTTGGGTTCACAAGCCATCTTCGCCCTCCGGTTCCTCTGCGTGGCAACTTGAGGAGACTCTCGACGGGCACTCTGACTGGGTTCGCGACGTCGCCTGGGCTCCCAATATCGGGCTTCCACGCTCGTACATTGCGACAGCTTCGCAAGACAAGACCGTCTGTGTGTGGACTAAGGATTCGCCTGGAGCTCGTTGGGAAAAGACTACGCTGGAAGGAGGAAGCGGGGAAGGTAACAAGTTCTTCCCTGACGTGGTTTGGAGAGCGAGCTGGAGTCTCGCAGGTAATATTTTGGCTGTGAGTTGTGGAGATGGGAAAGTGACTCTGTGGAAAGAAAACTTGAAAGGCGGATGGGAGTGTGTTAGCGAGATGACCAGTTAAGTCGCTTGGTATCTCTAGACAAAAGTAGCGTCGTTATAATACATTACCATATCCCTCGGTCGCATTAATGGTGAGATCGGAGAGAAAGGCCGTTGCGCCGGAGATTGGTGTATTGATTCGGCATGGCACTCGCTTAACGCAAGTTGATGGAGTGACTTAACTATCGCGAGCCGACGGACCTGATCGGATTTTATTGCTAGTGACACAGCCCATTTGTTCGCGGTCTCATGTCAACGAAAAAACCCTCGCCCGCCTTAGAAGACTCCACTGGGTCGGAGGACTGTTCGTAAACAACGAACGTTCCGTGGCAGGCGACTTTTGGCGAACAAGTCCGATACGCGATGATCAAGGCAAGGCCCGCATCAAACACTTGCCTCAAAAGGTCCTGTCTAGTGGGGTTTCTTGCCAAACTGACAGGGACTGAACAAGACCGACACTCTACGCCCCGACACTTTATTATGATGCAATATTAGTTCGTCTAGATATTCGATAGGTACAGAACGTAGTGAAAGTGGGGGTGATAGCGGTATTTACTTAAGCTTCGCGAACATCTCTTGAGATTGAGTCAATGTGGTAATCTCAGTCTCGAGGGTACGGAGCTGAGCAGGGGAAGCAGGTTAGTCCCTCTATTTCTCTGGAGCAAGTTAAACGACAACAAACCTTCTCTGCATTCGCATCTCGGACGTTCTCTGGGATGACTTCCTCGTAGTTCGACTGACCCATGGTCTTCTGGAGCTTGTCAACGCTCAACTTGACAACATCGAGCTTCTTCGCGATTTTGTTAATCTCGTCATCCAAGTCAACGAGACCCTGTGTTACATCACCATCAGCTTTGGAGCTCCGAGTGATCAACGGTAACGTGGTGAGCTGCTGACCTTAACGAGGACGTGGACGCTGCAGTCGGCGTTGACAACGGCGGAACCACAACCAAGAGGAATAGCGCTTGCTTCCGTCACAACGTCGGCAGATTTGCATCCCTTGGTCAATGAGACGATGGTGGGCACTTGCGATGAGAGGAGAGGTGCCAGGGCAGGATTTGTGGCGAGAATGTGAGCTATAGTCCTTCAGTTAGCGTCTTATCCCGCCGAACGCCCATCCGAACGGGGACTGACCCTGAAGATTTGATTGCAAGTTGTACTGTGCAGCAATTGAACGAGTGGTTCTGATGAGAGAGAAAACAAGGTCGAAATCCTTCTCCGCGTCAGGGAAGTCAATGGTCGAGTCCTGGAGCGGTTGCGTGAGTAAAGCCGGAACTAGCTAGACCTCAGGCTCACGGACCTCAGTAGGATAATCCGCCAGCATAATTGAGGGACACTTGTCCTCTGGTCTTCGTGGTAGTCGTTGCCAGAGCTCTTCCGTTACGAACGGCATGAAAGGATGAAGGAGCCTCAGGCCACCGTCGAGACAGGTGTACAGAGTGTTCTGAGCCGAGAGGCGCATGGCGTCGGATGCTCCTTCGTCGGTCATGGGCTTCATGGCTTCCTATAAGGCAAGGCCAAAACGTTAGACGAAATGTGCTGCTAACAAGTGGTTGGATCGACGAACGATGTAAACGTCACATAGCTCATATAACCAGAAGTTGTAAACAGCAGTTGTCGCAGCCATGAAGTTTCTTTCCGTGAGCTGCTTGTTGGTCTCAATAGCTGCGATATTGAGCTTGTGCAAGATCCATTTCTCGACTAGCGTCTCGGATCCGGTTGGCTAATACTAGTGGTTAGCGTTCGCTGACTCTGAAGCTTCTTGGATCACTAACCTTGGCAGACGCCGCAGGAGTAAAGTTGTCACCCAGTTTAAGCATAGCGAACTTCGTTGCGTTCCAAATCTTGTTACAGAACTTGCGGTATCCTTCCACGCGAAGAATCTCGAGGTTGATGTCGCGACCTATGATGATGCATTTCGCGTCAAGACCAACTTCGGCGTGGCCAAGCCATGTCGCAAACTTACCTCCGACGGTATAGGCGCAAAGAGCGAACCTGAGCGCATCGCTTCCACACTGCGGGATGCCTTTAGGGAAGTCCTTCTTCTGGCCCTGCTTAGCCTTCAAGACTTCCTTCTCGTCCAAGTTGCCCTCGAGCAGTTTCGCGTGCAGAGAGTCGAGGGAGGTTCCCTCGATTACATCGATGGGGTCAATGACGTTGCCAAGAGACTTGCTCATCTTCCGGCCGTGCGCATCTCGGACGAGGGCGTGGCAGAGGACTTCGTTGAACGGCACTTTGTCGGTGAGCTTGACGCCAAGCATGACCATGCGAGCAACCCAGAAGAAGAGGATATCCCATCCGGTTTCAAGAATCGTAGCGGGATAGAAAGTACTGAAGTCTTGAGTCTGGAGCAGACGAGTAATCAGCGATGTAGTCAAGCGAAAGCGACATCAAACATACCTTGTCGGGCCAACCAACAGTGGAGAATGGCCAGAGACCGGAAGAGAACCACGTATCCAAGACGTCCTCATCTTGTTGCAAAGCAAATTTCTTCCCCTGCACAATGTCGAGTTTCTTGGCCTTCTCGAGAGCCTCTTCATAAGTTCGACCGGCGACCCAGTTGGCTCCGTCCGCATTCTAGATAAACAACCCGCGATAAGCAGTTAGCGCCACTGCCAAACCAATCCGTAACGAGGATGGACAGTTTGCATACGTCCTGGTCCACTCCCTCCACATCAACGAAATATACCGGGCACCTGTGTCCCCACCAAAGCTGTCGAGAGATGCACCAGTCCTGAATGCCTTCAAGCCAGCGGTACCATTGCGCTTCGGACTGTTTAGGAGTGATAACCAATTCTCCGGCTTTGGTTCGCTGATCAGTGTGAGATGGGTCGTTAATTGGATGTCAAGAAAAAATAGTCGGAGGGGGTGCTCACGGCAATAGCGGCGTCGGCCATGTCTTGACACTTGACCCACCATTGAGGCTTCATGAGTGGTTCGATAACGTCTCCAGATTTGCTAGACGAGCAGTCGCCCTGGAGTTATTGTAAAGCCTTGCAAGGAAATGCCTGAAACCCTCACCTGCAAATGGGGATGCTCATAGGATTGTCCTTTGCTTCGATGTACAATCCCAGCTCCTTTAGAGCATCTACGACAGCCCCACGAGCGTGGAAACGTTTCATGCCCTAGGAATGAGAAAACCCAAGCCCTGCTTAGTTACTCCAAGCGAGACCATGCAAACAGGAAGCTACGGACCTTGAACTTCTCCCCAGCATTCTCATTCAACGTCCCGTCGTCGTTTAAGATATTGATAAACTCCAATCCATTCCTTACACCGCAGGCATAATCGTTGGGGTCATGAGCCGGGGTGATTTTGACCGCACCAGTACCGAAGCTCATGTCTACCACGACGGAGTCGCAGACGATGGGGATTTTGCGGTCTGGAATGAAGGGATGTTTGGCGAATTTGCCGTGCAAGTGGGTGTACCGAGGGTCGTCTGGGTGAATGGCAACGGCGGTATCTCCAAGCATGGTTTCAGGACGGGTGGTGGCAACGATGATTTTTTCGTCTGAAGGAGTGATAATCATTTGTTAGCAGCAGGGATGTGCAAGTGGAGGTGAATGACTTTACCGGATCCCTCAATGGGATACGCGAAGCTCGTAATTACGCCGAACTCGAACTTCTCTTTCGGGTCATACCCAGGAACCGAGATCAAAGTTCGACCAGTGAGTTCTTTTTGATCGACCTGCAACACCGGCATGGCCTTAGCGACTTGCTCATAAGTAATGTCAAGGTAGAAACCTACTTCGAGGTTGGAAATAGCTGTGTTCAGCTTGTGACACCAATTCACCAAGCGGTTGGCTCGATAGATGGTGCCATCTTCGTGCAAACGGCAGAATGTTTCGACGACGGCTTTTGAGAGGGCCTAAATAGTGCGAGCATTGATCAGTCTTACCCCAATATGTTGGGAAGCCTTCAACGCACGTCGTTCATCGTGAATGCCACACGACTCCAATCGTAGCTTCCTCCGAGCCGTTGAAGTTGATTCGTGATGCGTTGTTGGTAACTAGCAAGACGAGATCAGCGTCGGCTCAAGAGACCAGATGGCGTGGCATATTCACTCCTCTTTCCAATCCATAACCTTCTCGAGGAATGCAGTCCGCCCAAGATCGTATCTTGACTTTCCCTCGAGCTTGTATAACCGTTTCTCGACGACAGACTGAGTGGCGATACCGGCATGGTCGAAGCCTGGAAGGAAGAGGGTCGTTTTCCCCAACATGCGATTCCTAGTTCAGAGCTCTTTCCATCAGGATTATGTTTTTACTGGTGGAGGGTTTCCGAGCATGTTCCGTACCATCTCACGAGTGTGTCTTGAATTGCCACCGTCAGCGCATGTCCGATATGCAGGCTCCCTGTAACATTTGGGGGTGGACAGGGTAGAACGAAGAGTCCTGCTGGCTTGACCTTTCCGTCTTCAGTGAAAGTGGGCTTGAAGTATCCTTGCTCGTGCCACCAATCATACCACGCTGACTCGACGGCAATGGGGTCATAACCAGCCGCCATGGCCTGGTCCATGTCTGTCGAATGGGCAAAGTACAAGCATTGAAGAGTGGCGCGATGTAGGAAACGAAGGAAGGTGAACGACGCGCGTTTAGCAAGCGTTCAATATGGGTAGGAGAAAATGACCGACCTTTCTTTTCCCCCTTTGGGGTTTTGTTGACATACGGCGTGGCCTCTGGCTTTACTTCTGCATCTGCCTTTTTCTTCTTTCCAGATGACCCGGCGGCGGCGGCGGGTGGGGGAGCCTGAGCTGCAGCTGCTTTGGCAGCCTGCTTTGCAGCGAATTTGGCGGCCTTTTCGGCATTCTTGTCTGCCTTTTTAGCTACCGTCCATTTTGAAAAGTCAGTCACGAAAACTTGCTACGTCAGAGAGTGATATGCACCTGCTGTTTTTGTCAGCGTAGCGTCTGCTGGTTTTGGGATTTGAGGTGCTGAATCTGCCATGTTGCGACGGTGTTGGAGGAGGAGGATGGAAGGAGTACGGGATATATTATAGAGTGAAGGGCGATGCGCGCGAGTCAAGGGGATCAGCCATGATCTCATCAAGTCACCGTGATCCTTATCTACAGCTCGATCGACAAGGAGTCACTTTAAGAAGAGTCTAACGGTGCAGAATTTTCGGAACTCAGCGGTGTCTCTCGTAAAGCCGTCCTTATCCCCGAGGCGCTACTACCACCATCTACATATGGGACTGGAATGTTACGTATTAATCTACCACTTGGCAATTGTGATTCACATATGTACCTGTGCAACTCAGAGAGTCAGACCGGCTAAGTCGGTTGCATGTATATCTGGACGTAAAGGCAAAACAGCTGATACGGGCAAGGCTATCGGGCATGCAGCGCGCGTAAGATCGTTCCATCTCAGGAAGAAGGCAGTTTGCAAAGAGCAGCGCTAAGGCTTTGGTTTGCCTTATCATTTCCAATAACTCTCTAGGAGCGGAGGATCCGGAGGGAGTCTGTTCGATAACTGGTTGGACCCATGGCAATGGTCAGAAGAGGCACGGTCCGTTGCCGCCGCACGGTGAGAACGTTGATGGATTGCAGAATGGACTCTTCCATTGAAATGCCCACTTGCATCACTCCACCATCACCTCAACCCTTGCGATAACCTTCGACAATTTGTGCTGGAGTGAACCACGATGCCAGCTGCGGACCAACGTCGCTCATCAAGCAACAGATCTCAAAGACGACCCCACAGTCGAACTGGATCACATACCTCTGTTAGGCAAGCTACAGTCGGTGGCTTAACTGTCATCGACCGAACCACATCCCGCGAAAACGTCCGACGAGAAACAAGCGAGCGGCAGGATACAGGCCCAAGTAATGCGAGGAGGAAAGGTGTAGAAGCATCTCAGGTCCGTTGTTCGGGATCTGGACTTTTCCCCGAACAGGCAGGTTCACAATGAATGGCCCTCTGGATCTTCGATTGTTTTTAGGCACCACGCCCAGCTTTAATTACCAACCGCTCATCATCTAAGGAAGTCGTACCAACTTTGAAGAAGCCAGCAGCTGCTGGTCGCCATGTTGCTATTGTATCGCCAGCTGTCACCGCCACAAAGGATGACGAAGACGATTCCGATGCATGGGTATCAAGCGAAAGCGGTGCAGCCACTCCAAATCATGAAGCAGCATCTCCGAGACGAGGAATCGTGACTCAAGCAGGGGAAACACTGTCGCCAACGGAATCAAGGACCCCTCCCGCGACGAGGCAGCCTCTCCCCCCAGCAGAACCGTTTATCCGGACTCCTTCACCGGCTGATACCGCTCGACTAGTTGTTCCTCAAGTCATGAACCGGGTTTCAGCACGAAGCTCCCCAGGTCCAGACAGGGCTGCTGAAGGTTCCGCAGCACGTGCAAGTGCTGCACAAGGACAGCATCATCACGGTCACCACCACCATCACCACCCCATCCCCCTCCATTTACAGCGCCCTCATCCTCTCATTCGAGCCACGAGCCACAGCTCTGCACTTGCATCTCCCTCATATCTAACAGCCACGCCCTCCGTCTCCACGCCCATCTCCGAGTCGCCTCCGCCTGGTTCTCCGCCCGGTAGCACTATCATGGGGAGTGCGCTCCATGGAGGCCGACGCCTCTCAATATCTTCCGCGCGCTCCGTTTCTACGCTCCCGATCCCAAATACTGCAACCGTCAGCACGTTTTCGGCTTCTGGAGATGGAGGGAAAAGTCCTGTTGACTACGGTCGTCCTCGAGAGCGGACAATGTCTGCAATGTCACACTCGTCAGCGGCGTTGTCGTCTCTTGCCGCTATCCCACGAATGTACAATGCTCGCCATTCTTCCGGTCCGGCCAACCCTCCGATTGTGTCACGCTTTACCTCGGCAGAAGCGGAGGAGGATCGACATCCTTTGTTGCGCCAACCGTATCTCATGGATCACATCAGCATATTGCAGTACTATGATCCTTTGCATGCTTCTGCGAAACGGGTGGCCAAGGCCAAGGGCCGAATGGAACGGACTTGATTGTGGGTTGCTGCCCGTCTGTATTCTGTTTTTTTCTTTCGTATTTTTCGTAGCTGTAAGATATCTGTTAGAGGAGCAGTAATGGCGATTAAGATTAATTTCCGAAGTTTTAGGGGTTGGGCCGGAGAGTATTTAAGCATGCCGCTACCGCTTTCATGCCGAATGAACACCCACAGCCACAGTAGTTGTGCAATGATTTCTTTAAAGGTCCTTGCGCGTCTCTTGTTAAATGCTAAAGAAGAGATAATGCGGTGAAGATTTGATCGCGTGTGGGAATTCCGCTCTGAATGCGGTCCGCGATGGCCGTTGGGATCCTACGATCGAGGGAGCCATGCACCGCCGCAGAGCCACGCCTTGGCAGCCTTTTCAACGCAGCTCCGTGGAATTTAAATGTACTTACCACTAGCTTCCTCTCAACACGCTTTTCAACCTCACTACCCATGAACACCCCCACGATAGTACCGGTCAATGACAGCGAGGTTATATTTAGATGTCCAACAACTTCTCTTCTAGGAGGTCAGTACGAGTGTATCCAGACCCCGAGATCGAAATTAGTCCAGAAGGACCCAATCTTGTTCCTTTTTCCTTCTGCGTGTAGTGTGGATTTTAGGAAACGATGGATCATATCGTATGGACACGAGGGGAAATGACTGTTATATGGAGTATTCGTTTAATGGTGAGTGTGCTCGCTCTACACTGGTGAGCATACTATGAAAGATGACCTGCTGGGCCCCTTTATTGATGCAGCGACGGGAATTTCTGTGAAGATCCTTGGGAACTGGGACCACGGGGTGTACAGCTGCCAACTCGACGATGGGACGCCCCAATGGTTCAGCGCCAACTCCGGTGCTCTAGGTTACAATATAGGCTGTGCAATTTCTGGGATCTCAAACGACAAGCACACTCTGAGAGTAACCAATGCGCCCATGAGTGGGTGGTGGTTGACTCTGCAGAATGTAACTTTGACAACGGGTGATGCGTATACGGGGACCAAGACTTTTACGTCAGTCCGGTTCCCTCGAAGAAGGCGCTGTGCTACTGCTTACATAGATTCTGCATCGCTCTGATTTTGTAGGTCAGGCTGGTCATCGTATCAACTTCCGCCGACCTTGGCGTCGAACCAAACGGCTGCGAGCACGGTAACGGCAACTGTAAC
>WSUB01000281.1:0-35292 GCA_019633425.1 Tulasnella sp. 424 | reverse complement strand
ATTACGGGGTGCTGACGCTGAAGTGGTTGGAAGTCCGTAGAACGTGGGAACGCCCATCGTTATGAAAACAGCTGTAAGTCGGTAGGTTCGGATGTTGTTGGCAGAGTACACTTGGCAACCTCAGCCCTAAAATATGCAGGTCAACGTATTGGTTAATTCGAAATACCGCGCGTTAATCACCGACTTCGGATCGGCTCGTCGACTCACGCCAAAGGATCTCGACGCCCAGAGCAAAAGATTCCAAAACAGCTCTCAACCACCGCCGGTATTTGAAGCGACGATCTCTGAAGCCACCAACACCATAACCTTGACGGGAAACAAGTATACACTCCGCTGGGCGGCCCCGGAGCTGCTTATGGATGACGAGCCAAGCCTATGGAGCGATATCTGGGCGTTGGGATGGATATTCTACGAGGTACTTATACTTGAATCCGGACATTATCTTAAGTCGGCTCACGATTCTTCGCCCGAACTAGGTTATGACCAATACGATTCCTTTCCAAAATGTCCAAAAGGATTCCGTGGTTATCAAACACGTCATGAAGGGGAACCTCCCATCCCTTAACGACCACGCCCGCATGTTGCTAATTCGAGCACTTTACTCGCTGATGGTGGGGTGTTGGAGCATCGATCCAAGCCAGCGGCTGACGGCTGAGGAATGTCGGAAGTCGATGAGTCAGATGGTCAGTAATGTTGCTGTTGGGTTGCTTGAAGGGAGTTGGTTGACGTGGTATCGTAAAGCCGATGATTATTCCGAACCCGCAGCGGAACCCGGATGCCGAGGCTGCCAGGGCTCGCTCTCCGGAGCTTCTTGTGGAACTGGGATACATGCATACACAGCAGAATGACTACCTCAACGCGTCCAGCTTTCTCACCGAGGCTTTGGGCATGTACAAGGATGTCGCCAACAACGCAGGGATAGCAGAAGCTCTCTTGGGTCTCGCTCAAGTTCATAGGCTTAAACATGAATTCAGCGAGGCCATTGCATCCTATTCCGAGGTCATCCAAGTCTCCACCGACATCAGCAATAAACAACGGAGAGCCCACGCTTTATCGGGTCTCGCTGATGTTTATCGGTATCAAAACAAGTATCGCGATGCCATTTCCTTTTTCTCCCAGGCCCTCCAAGCCTACACCGACATCGGCGACAGAGATGGGAGAGCTGACGCTCTGTACGGTCTCGCTAACCTTTATCGGATTCAAAAAGAGTACAGCAAGGCCCTTAAGTTCTACTCCGAATCCGTTCAAATCGCCACCGACATCGGCAGTAGACACGCGAGAGCCAACGCTCTATGGGGTCTTGCGGAGATGCATCGGCTTCAAAATCAGTATACCCAGGCCATCGATAACTTCTCAGAATCCCTTCAGATCTTCACCGACATCGGCAATGAACAAGGCAGAGCCTGGGCTCTGTTGAGTCTTGCCCACGTCCATCGCAACCAGGACCACCACGAAGATGCAATACGTGCTTATGAACAAGCTGCTAGAGCTTTTGAACATATTGGAAATAATCAGGATGCAGTCAGAGCTTTAAACTACGCCGCTCAAGTCCGTCAACGACCCGAGCCCATGGAGGCTGAATGACGTTTCATCGAGATTCTCGAGGTGAACGAGACCTCTCAAAACCCGATTGTAATTCATGTAACGTACGCTGATGTACAAAATTAAATACCTCACATTCTGCTGGCCAAGGTGCGGATGCTTTTTGCCTCCACAGGATCCCATCCCGTAGGCTAATCCTTGACTATATCAACTCAACGACGGTGAGCCCTTCATTGCCGACTACATAGCTCCGAGAATCACGGTTGCTATGAACGAAAGTTGATCATTCCCCACTCGCGGTCGCTTAAAAGGTATTCGCTGGCTCCTTGCCTCTTTGATTTTAGGAATGCCGACCATTGTGGGTCTCGACGCCCGCTACACCGAGATCAGAAGACATGTAGTATAATCCCTTAGATACTCGGCAAGTCCAAGATGTTGAGTTTCTCTTTTTTTATGAGGGCGAGTGAGTGAGAGTTTCAGCTTTGTAGCTGAGACTTGGTGCGGGGTGAACTGGATGATGGATCGCACTTTGAGAGTGTTGACTACGAGGGAGTGAAAATAGACGCGAAGAAGAAGCCGATTTGAGACGTACGAGGCCCGAAGCACGTGTGATGTGTTTGGGAACGAGATTTGAGGTAAAATCGAACTGGGAGACTTGATGGGCGGAGATTCGGAAGCGCACGCAGAAGTAACGGCACACAAGGCACGAGGTCGTCCGGGCCATTTCTTTCTCGTTGAATTCTACCTCCCAAGCCGCATGTCGAGCTGACTGTGCTCCGCCAAACGAAATGACAGACGAGACGGTGGCATCTGGATGGTTAGTAGGTGAAAGAGGTTGAATTCGAGAGATTGGTTTCGGGGCGCGTCGCGTCGGTCTGAACTCAAACATAGTTTGTTTGCCTCTTTCCTTCTGTGTGCCCTCATCCAACCCCTGACGCTCTCTGGAGACCAGGCAAGCTCAAACCACCAGTGAGATCTAGAAACTCTCTCATTGACAGAATCGAATTGTTTTGCGCCGGGATTTTTGTTGCCTCCACCTCTGCCGGACCGAGGCTCGGTAGCGCACCGCGGACTAGAAATCTCCCAGGGTGACGCCATCGCCGCTTGCTCTGCGCCTACGTCCGACTTTCCTCTTTGACCGTCGCCCACCTCCATTAGCTAGCTCCATCTTACACCCCCACATCCCAAATCTTTTAATCCTCAGTCTTGTTTAGGCAAGATATTCGATGCAAGTGGACGAAGGTGGCGCCGATCCTTGTCCTGTATCAAGGCTTGATCAGAGTCACTCCAGCAGTGGGCCCCAGTGGAGCAGCAAACTAGTGCGTCCTTGCACATCATAAATAGTAAATCTTAATTGCTCACCGCGGCTGAGCTTCCTTGCAGATGGATAAACTCAACAAGCTCGCGAACTGGCGAATAGACCCTTCCTCGATCGAATTCCCCGATGGCACCCGCGAGTTCTCTGGAGGATTTGCGTCGGTTTCACGAGCATATTTGGCTCCTGCGTCCGGTACGGAGGCTAGAGTGGACGGTCCCGACTATGCCGAGGGCGAGACTAAGTCTGGTGATGGAACGTCTGAACGGAAGGTTTGTCCCAAGAAGACGTCCCGATCTCTTACAGCACATTTTTGAAGGACTTTTCGACCCCAATCTCTTAGACTATAGCAGTAAAGAAATTGAAAATCGAGAACGAAAATGAGAAAGCAAGAGTACTGGGGGTGAGATTGACTCACCCACTTGCGTCGAGCTTTTGCACAGGACTGAGGCCTTTTTAGTTGGCACTCAGGGAAGCGGAATTTTTAGTCGACCTTTCTCATGAGAATATCACCGAGCTTGAAGGATTTGTTGAGGATGGATCCAACAGCAGAATCTGGCTTGTCCTTCCCTGGGCCGAAAATGGGAATTTGAAGGACTTCGTTGCGTCAGAGGATTGGGAAATCCCAGAACGAATCTCGCTGGTAAGCTCAAAATACTATCCTTTGGATCACCCACTGAGAGGCCGTACCTTAGATCGAGGATGTGACGAGAGGAGTGGAGTACCTTCACAGCCGAGATCCGCCAATATGCCACGGTGACCTTAAGTCGGTAGGTCCGGATGTTGTTGGCAAGTACACTTGGAAACCTCAGCCCTAAAATATGCAGGTCAATGTATTGGTCAATTCGAAATACCGCGCGGTAATCACGGACTTCGGATCCGCTCGTCGACTCACGCCAAAGGATCTCGACACCCAGAGCAAACGACCCGAAAGCAGCTCTCGGCCACCACCGGTATTTGAGGCGACGATCTCTGAAGCCACCAACGCCATAACCTTGACGGGAAACAAGTATACCCTCCGCTGGGCGGCCCCGGAGCTGCTCATGGACGACGAAGCAAGCCTATGGAGCGATATCTGGGCGTTGGGCTGGATCTTCTACGAGGTATACTTGGATTCGGACAGTATCTTAAGCGGGCTCATAATTCTTCGCCCGAAATAGGTTATGACCAATACGATTCCATTTGAAAATGTCCAAAAGGATTCCGTGGTTATCATACACGTCATGCAGGGGAATCTCCCATCCCTTAACGACCACTCCCGCATGTTGCTGATTCGAGCACTTTATTCGCTGATGGTGGGATGTTGGAGCATCGATCCAAGCAAGCGGCTGACGGCTGAGACATGTCGGAAGTCGATGAATTCGATGGTCAGTAATGCTTGTTTTACGATACTTGAATGCAATTGACGTGGTATCGATAGCCGAAGATTATTCCGAACCCCCACCGGAACCCCGATACCGTGGTTGCCAGGGCTCGCTCTCCTGAGCTTCTTTTGGAACTAGGATACATGTATACACAGCAACATGACTACCTCAACGCATCCAGCTACTTCACCGAGGCCTTGGGCGTGTACAAGGATGTTAAGAACGAGGCAGGGAAAGCAAGAGCTTTGTTGGGTCTCGCTGACGTTCATCGGTGGAAACGTGAATTCAGCGAGGCCATTGCATCCTTCTCCGAGGTCATCCAAGTCTACACTGATATCGGCAACAAACTGGGGAGAGCCAGAGCTCTATTGGGTCTTGCTGAGGTTCATCGGAATCAACAACAGTATCGCGACGCCGGTTCCTTGCTGTCCGAGGCACTCCAAATCTACACCGAAATCGGCGACGGAGATGGGAGAGCCACCACACTGTACGGTCTCGCTAGCCTCCATCGACTTCAAAATGAGTATAGCGAGGCCCTGAAGCTCTACTCCGAAACCGTTCAAATCTCCACCGACGTTGGCAATAGACGAGTGAGAGCCCTCGCTCTCTGGGGTCTTGCTGAGATGCATCGGCTTCAAAAGCAGTATACCCAGGCCATTGATATTTTTTCAGAAGCCCTTCAGATCTTCACCAACGTCGGCAATGAACAAGGCAGAGCCTGGGCTCTGTTGAGTCTTGCCGGAGTCCATCGCGATCAGGATCACCACGAAGATGCAATACGCCTTTATGAACAAGCTACTACAACTTTTGAACATATAGGAGATAACGAGAATGCAGCCATGGCTATGAAGGAGGCCGCCCGAGTCCGTCAACAATCCGAGCCAATGGAGGCTCAGTGATGTTTCATCGAGATTCTCGAGGCGAACAAAACCTCTCTGACAACCCAATTGTTATTAATGTGACACACGCTGATGTACAAAATCGAATGCCTCGTATTCTGTTACCTAAGGTGCGGATGCTTTTGCCTCCGTAGGATCTCGTTCCCATCCATAGTATAATCGTTTGACTGCACCAACTCAACGACGGCTAGATCACCGTCTTTGATCATGACGACTACATAGCACCAATAATTACGGTTGCTACAGCTAATTCTGAAATCGTAGACCGCTTTACCGATGTTTTCCGCTCCACTCAGCCCGTTCCCACAGAGCTTCCCTCTGGTGCAACGCGTACATCTGACCTCAAATTTCCTTATTTTGGTCCTCCGAAGTGGCGTGGATAGAGCAAAGTGGAGCGTAAAAAAAATCCAAGGCGGTCTACAATTTCAAATTAGCTGTAAGCAGTACAAAAATTGATCAATCCCCACTCGCGGTCGCTTAGAAGGTATTCGCTAGCTCCTCACCTCTTTGAGTGGCTATGACGCCATCTTACCCCTGAGGATCCAGGCGACTTTCCTTTCGCTGTTGGGCGGCTCTCGGTTGCAATCCACCCCACGGCGCCGAACGTGTTGCCCTGGAGAATATAGCAAATTAGCTGGCTGTGTTTCTCGAGATTCAAATTGATGATTGAATCTAAAGCTATATATAGATACCAGAGCTACTCTGAACTCCTTACTCGGGGTCGTTGCCCAGTAGCTTAACCGAAGGGCACTCGGGTACCTCTCATCTCGACCACAGGCCCCGACGCATTGGACGTTCCATAGTCGAGGAAACACCGGTCAAGGTACTTATAGCTCTTCACTTCGATTATGGTGTCCTTTCCAAGTTTTTCCGACCCAATAGACGCCGTCCCTCAGCGGGCACTAGAGCTGGAACTTCACTAAAGAGTGGCGATAAACCGGGAATACACGTCTAGTGTTCATTCTGGTCAATCAAAAATGTGACGCTTATCTGACGTTGTTACGGCAGGAATAGCAATTGCGTAGATGTCAGGTAGCTTCCCGAAGTCCTTTGTAAGTGTTATTGAGTCACCTTTACAACAAAATAAGCTCTCGGGTCAGTCAAATAAGCCCATATCCTGCAGCCTCGTCATAGGCCTTGAGTCTCACCGGCCTTTACCGTGCCGTGACACCGCCTTCGGCGGTCGGAATCACTAACCTTGCGTCCACCCCTATCTCGACATCTCAACGAAAATGCAGCTAGATCTTAAAGCATCCAAGTCGAACAATGGAAAAAATAAAGGAGGTCAGCATGCGGAACTTCTTCTTCCTCTCATTATGGTTTACCAGATTGCTGACTTTACCATCGTTGGCCATGTCAATCAATCTCGGTCGAATCGCAACCTGAATGATCGCCTTCCCCAAACGCTCTACCTAATATCGGGGGAAAAACATCCCAACACTTAGAGAATACTCGCACTACAAAAGGACGTCGAGGGGTGGCAACAGCGAGCCGAGACAGCCACCGCAAAGAATAAGGAGCACGAGACGCAGATCATCGCGTTGGAGCAAGAAATAACGTCTTTACGACATCAAGTGGGAGCAGCCGACGAACAAGCTGAGAAGGCTCGAAAGGAAGCCAAGGATGCTGTTCAAAAGTGGGTGTGGTTCTGCACGCTACGAGTTTCCCGTAGGTACGTTGAGAGTAGGACAAGACTGACTCATGGCGTGACGTCATAGGCTCCAAGTCACAGAAGCAGAAAACGAGGGCTTACAGCGAACGCTCACATCAGTCACCGAAGACAGGGACGCATGGCAAGAAAAGTTCGAAGTAGGTTCTGATCTTTGGCATGTGCTGAGCGTCAACGTCGATACGTGTATAGCATGGAGTCGGCAGCCCTTCTAATGAACCCTGATTTACTACCTTTCCAGGAAATGTCCCGAAAGTATTCTAAGGCGATGCGGGACTTTGACGATTTCGTTCAAAGCGCTAGCAACATGTAGGATCACTACTGTTGGTGGAAGAGGAATGTCATCTAAAAATGTGTTCGACTCGGAATTGCTCACCTGAGGATAAGCATATGTACGTGAATGGGGAGTCGCTCTTCGGGGATGGGGGAAAGAATGCCGGAGTGGTGAAGCAGACATTTTGGCAAGATTAACGGGCTCGGTGCTATGTTATTTTGGTAACGGCAAAGCCAATCCCTGGGTGGTAGGCTTCACAAAAAGAAGGCACGAGATGCAGGGGACACAACGACCGACACCTTGCAACCATGAAGCAGGCGAGACACTCTTCCCTCCGATTTTCAGTCAAAGTAACCTTGAGACAGATAACTCACAGACATAGCTTTATTCCGCCATTGATGACTGACATCGGTTGAGAGCCAGTCGAGAAACAGGAGGCGATGGAATGGTCCAGAGGCTGTCATAAGCCTGCATGAGGAGTGGTGCCTAGTATCAGAAACGGGTTAATGACCAAATCATTCTGTCTACGGCTGGGTCGGGGGTTGGTCAGCATAACTTCCAATCGGAAGGCGTAGCCCAAGGCTCATCGCAAGGAGTTGCAGGTCAAGAATGACTATCAAGGTGAGATGTTTATGACTCTATTAGTATTTCACAGCGTTTAAAGGCTTATAATTCGTCGTTTTTTAGCTTAATCAGAACTATATGAAGGGCTGGTTCTGCTGAGGTGTACAACCGAAGCCGAACCTCCGAATCCAACTCTTCCACGGCCCGGTTTCCGCAATAGGGGTTCCCACATACTCAAGGTCCCACCGGTTCCTCCTCGTCCCTCACCACCTCCGTTCACTGACTTTCCCCTCGACGAAGCTTATGAGTGAGAATTAGCACATTTCAACGAGCATCATCTTTGCGATATAACATTAGATGCAACCTGACAAAGACGACGACGCCGACCGTCGTGGTGTGCGGGGGTCCGATCCAGGCGATTTCGGCGGAAGGCCCCACCCAAGCGGTAAACTGGTAAGTCCCATCCGAATCATAAAGAGAAATTATGATCGATTACCAAGGTCGGGTTCTGCCTAGGGGGATAAACTGCAAAAGCTTGCGATATGGCGAATCGATCCGTCCGAGCTCACACTCCTGAGAAATGCCCGCGAGTTCCGGGGAGGATATGCGACGGTTTCACGAGCGTTTCTGAGCTTGGATTCCGATCCTGAAAGTAGCGAGGCCGATCCAACAAATACCGGGGACGAGAGTTTGCCCGATGCTGGAATGGTCCGTACTAATCACGCGCTCTTGTTTTCTACGACTCCTCCTCAGACGACTCATAAATCTCAACCGATTAGCCTGTAGCAGTAAAGAAAATGAAGATCGAGAATGAAAAAGACAAAGAACGAGTATTGGGGGTGAGTCATCTAATCACTCTGAGCTCTCACACATCGCTCACTCCTCTTAGTTGGCACTCAGGGAAGCGGAATTCTTAACAAACCTTTCTCACGAGAACGTCACCAACATCGAAGGTTTTGTTGAAGATCTGTCCGAGGATAGGGTCTGGCTGGTTTTTCCTTGGGCAGCCAACGGGAATTTGAAGGATTTTGTGGCGTCGGAGGAATGGGAAATTCCTGAACGAATCTCGCTGGTGAGATCAGAACGCTGCACTTCGGCGCAAGCTCTGAGAATCGCTACACTAGATTCACGACGTGACGAGAGGAGTGGAGTATCTTCATAATCAAGATCCGCCGATATACCACGGCGACCTGAAATCGGTGGGTCCGGGTGTTCCTGTAACATGTTACTTGGCGAGCTCAACTCCGCGTTGCTTAGGTTAATGTGTTGGTGAACTCGCAACATCGCGCATTCATCACAGACTTCGGTTCCGCCCGTCGTCTCGCGAAAAATGATCCAAACGCGCAACCAGGAAAAAGCGGAAACAGCGCGCAGCGAGCACTGCTGCTCGAGACGGAATTTTGCGAAGCGAACCATACCATAACGCTGACGGGAAATAAATACACCCTCCGCTGGGCTGCTCCGGAGCTACTCATTGACGACGACCCTGGCCTATGGAGCGATATCTGGGCATTGGGCTGGATATTTTACGAGGTATTCCAAGATTCGGAAACTGTTCTCGACAAAAGCTTACAATCGGTGCCGGAATAGGTTATGACAAATGCCATTCCATTTCACGATGTTCACCAAGGCTCCGTGGTTATCGTACGCGTAATTCGGGGAAACCTTCCGTCCGTCACCGATCACGACCGCATGGTACTGATTCGGGCACTTTACTCGCTTATGAATGCGTGTTGGAGCATCGATCCCAGCAAGCGGCCGACGGCTGAGGATTGCAGAAAGTCATTGAATTGGATGGCGAGTGGTGCTGGTGCTCGGGATATCTGCACGTAACTGACCTATTGCCATTAGCCAGTGATTGTTCCTGATCCGCAGCGGGCCTCAAAAACGTCGGGTTCCGAAGGTCGCTCTCCTGAGCTTCTTCGACAGTTGGGACACATGCATGCACACCAGAACGACTATATCAGCGCGTCAAACTACTACACCGAAGCCTTGGGTATCTGCACGGATACTGCTGACAATGGAGGGAAAGCCGATGCCCTGTTGGGCCTAGCAAACATTAACAGGCTTCTAAATAACTACCGTGATGCCTTTCCACTGTACTCAGAAGCCGTCCGGCTCTTCACCGACATTGGCAACAGACAAGGGAGAGCCGACGCCTTGTGGGGTCTTGCGGAGGTGCATCGGGCTCAAAACGAGTACAGCGAAGCGCTTACGTTCTACTCCGAAACTATCGAAATCTGCACGGACCTCGGCAATAGACCACGAAAAGCCGACGCGATGTGCGGTCTTGCTGACGTTTATCGGCTTCAGAACGATTATAGCATGGCTTCTATGCTCTACATCGACGTCCTCGAAATCTCCACCGACCTTGCCAACAGAGGAGGGAGAGCTAGCGCTTTGTGGGGACTTGCAGAGGTGCATCGAGCTCAAAACGAGGCCAACGAAGCGTTCCCCTTCTACTCCGAGGTCGCCCAAATCTATACCGACCTCGGCAACAGACAAGGAAGAGCCGACGCGCTGTTCGGCCTCGCTGAACTGCATCGGCTTCAAAACGAGTACAGCGAAGCAATTACTCTCTACTCCGAGGTCGTCCAAATCTGCACAGACGTCGGCACAAGACACCGGAGAGCCTGCGCTTTACGGGGTCTCGCCGATGTGTATCGGCTTCAAAAACAGTACCGTCAAGCCGTCAAGCTTTTGTCCGAAGTCCTCCAAATCCGTAACGACATTGGTGACAAAGACGGTAGAGCCTGGGCTCTGATGTGCCTTGCCGATGTCCATCGCGACGAAGAGCAGGAAGAGGACGCAATGAAACTTTATGAGCAAGCTGCTGGAATTTTCAAAGAAATCGGAGCTAGTCAAGCTGCAGATAGGGCATTAGATCGCGCGGCGCGCGTCCGTCTAATTATGGAACTACCGGATGTTCCGCCGAGCCATGTCTAGATCGACCAATATACCTTTCGTGATACCAACTTTCATTCGAGTAGCGCGCGTTGCTGTAGAGGATTTCGGACTACTGGTCCTGTTGGCCCAGATGACGGAACCCCTAAGTCTCGATTGTGTCCTGTTCTTAGCACCCAATTTGTAACGTCTTTCGTCCGGACCATGAGGCTCATTTGAGATGTGCTCAACTCATCCCCTTTTCCGATTCCGATGACTCCATGATCCATGGAGCCGCTGCATAAAGACCTCTTTCGCCGGATGAAGTGCATATTACATTCGAGTATCCAGGCCTTTCGACCATTGCACCTTTGGAGCAGGGTCGAGCTACGAAGTGTAGCCAGTCGAACGATTGTCATGGTAAGGACTATACCATCGGAAGCTTAAGGCGAGAGGGATATTCGAGATAGATTTTTTCCTTGAGGTGCTGCGTGCTTCGGGAGAGTGTCCACAAAGGTGTAGCGAATCGACTCGTAAAGCGCATGTACTCGTTCTCGGATTGAAACGCAAAGTCATCGCACGGACGCTCAAATCGACATTACCTGTGCTAATATCATCGTGTGCATGACATCAGAAGACCGAATAAATATGAGAGCAAAGCAAGCCGAAGTACTAGCACGAATAGAACTGCAGAGAAAATGGGACATGCAGGCAAAGTACGCAGATGGTGGCCAACATGGACGAGAGCAAGGTCCTGGATTGGCTCGGGGGATGAACGTGGATAAGACGTTTGGTACAGCATCGACGAGGATGATTTGAGCCTGTCCGGGAGTTCGGGTGCCACAAGTGCAGGTCGTCTTTGATATAGTCGTGCAGCTCGCTGGCGAATTCGACGCCTATGGAACCTCTGCTGGACGACGACCAGCGGGCGGATACGTGGTTCGTTAGACGTGGTGCGCTTCAATGCCTGATGCTGAACTTACTCATGTGTATTAAGCGGTCGACTTATCCCTTGCTGTGGTCCGGGAATGCAGCAGACTCGGTGTTGTCCGTGACGCCCTCGGGGGGTTTCTTGACGTCCATCTCATCCTGGCCACAAGCGAAAAGAATGACGTCACGATCGGTCTAACTTAGAATAGATCATTCACCAGGTACTCACTCTTTGACACGCAGGAATTACCGATAGCCCGGGTGCTCGCCGCCCACAGTGTAGAGCAAGATATCCTAAGGAACGGTCATGTTGTTGACGTTTAAACGTTTCCTGGATGTCCGGCGAGTAAAAGATGGTTCCCCGCGGGTCGAGCTCTAGGGCGTCGGCCTTGTAGGTGGATCCTTGACGTTCTTTGCGTCGGGCGACTCCACGATGGGGTGTGAGGTTCACGATTGAACGGGATTTGAGAGTTCAAAGTGGAAGGAGAGGCTTGAATAAAGGGGGCTTCGCGGACTGATGAGGATGCGCACAATGTGTCCTAGAGTGAGATTCTAGGCGGATTAGAGATTAAACTGAGTGAATAAACGATTGCAGGGAGGTCACAACGTTATAATCTTCGTTCTCCAGGGGTTTCAACGCCCTACCAGCAGCCCATCCGCTGCCGATAATGACAAGGTCCTCTTGTACTCGTCGAAAGGGTTTTACCCCGCAGGGAGTCCCCTTGGCGGCGAAGTACGTGAAAGGCTGCAGTTGTACAGAGGACAAGTGATCAGGGTGACCGGGGCCTCGTGAATAGCCTTGACGAAAACCGTCATACTTTACAATTTGGAGCGATTGCGTGATGAGGTAAAAGTCCAGAGGTATTGCGCAACACGACGAGCAGTTGACTCTGCTCTGTGGTGTGACGACAGCCAAGGAAAAAAAGGGGTCAGGGTCAGGCCAAGACTTTGAATTGATGACGTAATCCACCCGAAATCGAGCTTCGGGGCTTGAAGAACCCGAGCCACGAAAGGAAACGAAGCGCCGGTAGACACGTGCACAGGGAGGGACTGAGGTTCCCCTTGCGAATGACTAGACTCGACTGTTTGGCCATGGGTTATCCATTGCACGCCCGGGGGGTCATCACTCATGTATAAAGGGGAGTTCTCCAAGGTCATCAGGAGAGCGTTCGTCGATCATCTGCAAGTGATTCGAATTGGGTGGAGCTCTTTGCCAGCGACATGAATGGGGAGGGAAGGGGTCTACCTCAACGCCCGCTGCTGTAGTCAGGACCTTGGACGACAACACTACCGAACTCATTTAACCCGCCCCCCCGGGTACATTGATGATGACTGATATATGTTACACTCTACTCAGGAGAGAGACGAGGGGCCCGGTCACTAATGGTAATGATACGCACCCGCCTCTCAGATGGGGCTGGACGGAGGAATCGAGCGAGCGGGTTGGGTTAAGGAGGCCACATCAGGGAGATCCGAGATTGTCAGATAAGTAGGATCCCTTGCAATATTCAAATATTGTTATCGCACGGTGGCGTGCAAAGAACATTCCAAAGAAGGGGTCTAGAATTGTGACGCCAACGAATGTTGCCGCGCTGTCCTTCGCCTCGAGGAGGAAGGCCCACAATTGTACAATCGAGCGCGCTTCGCGGAGCTCTCCACAACGTTTATATAAGAACCCCTGCAATGGTTCACCGCCACGTCTGCCGTACCATCTCCGTTCGCTTACGTACCTCCCTCGGCAAAGCTAATCCTTGACCCGAGACGTCGATCATGTTTGCCCTTCTGAGACGACTGAGGAGTGTCGACGAAAACGACAACGCTAGTCGTCGTAGTCTCTCTGGGTCCGGCCCAGACGATCCCGGAAGTCCACTACCTACGCCAAGTACCAAATTAGTACGTCTCGCGCAAATCACGACGAACGACGACAATTCCTCATGAAAGCCTTTCTTATTTACATAGAGGGATAAGCTCGATAAATTTGTGGAATGGCGAATTGACCCGTCCTCGATCGAATTCGAGGAAGACGCATCCTCAGACCGGAACCGCGGTCGGTGAACCGCTCACCAGTCACAGCAGCTATGTCATGTCCGTCCTTTTCTCGCCCGTTGGCCAGCTTCTGGCATCCGGATCCCAGAAGACAATTCAACTCTGGGATCCTCAGACGGGAACCGCAGTTGGTGAACCACTCAACGGCCACAGTCATTGGGTTAATTCCATCTGCTTTTCACCCGATGGCAAGCTTCTGGCATCTGGATCCGTTGACATGACAATCCAACTCTGGGATGCTCAGACCGCAATGGCAGTTGGCGACCCACTCACGGATCACAGAAAGTCAGTTCAGTCTGTCTGCTTGTCACCCGACGACAAGTATCTGGCATCCGGATTCAGCGACGGAGCCATTTGGCTTTGGGATTGTCAGACCGGAATGGTAGTTGGTGAACCACTCACGGGGCACAGCGCGTCCGTCGTATCCGTCTGCTTCTCACCCGATGGGAAGCTTCTGGCATCCGGATTCAGCGACGGGACAGTTTGGCTTTGGGATTATCGGACTAGAGCAGTGATTGGTGATCCACTCACGTGTCACCACGACTGCGTTAGGTCCGTCTGCTTCTCACCCGATGGCAACCTTCTAGCATCCGGATCCGATGACAACACAATTCGACTTTGGGACACTCAGACCGGAACAGCGGTCTTGGAGCCGCTCGAGGGTCACAGCAATGTTACTGCGTCCGTCTGCTTCTCACCCGATGGCAAGTCCCTGGTGTCCGGATCGTTTGACAAGACAATTCGACTTTGGGATCCTCAGACCGGAACGGGTGTTGGTCAACCACCCCAGGGTCACAGTAATTGGGTTAAGTCTGTCTGCTTCTCCCCCGATGGGAGGCATCTAGCATCCGGATCCGACGACAGAACGGTTCGACTTTGGGACCCTCAGACCCAAATGGCGCTCGGCAAACCACTCACAGGTCAGAGGGACTGGGTGCGGTCCGTCCGATTCTCGTCCAATGGCAACCATCTCATGGCAAAAGATCGGTCTGGTGGTTTCACCGCATGGGATGCCAGTACACATCAAAGACTTTACACTCCATCCGATCTTCTTGGTCTTTCAGTAGGGTTTCAAGATCGTTGGATAACGGTATTTTCCTCCCGCTTATTTTGGCTTCCTTCACCACACTGGGGCGATTATGGACGTCAGATTATCCTCTCTGGGAAGATACTTTTTGTTTTTTGTAACGACCATCTTTCCATTTTTGATGTTTCTCAGATACTCGAGCTTTGATTTAGGAGTTGTATAGTGGTGGTATTTTCTTCCAATCATGATTCTTCCCCAAATTTATTTGTTATCCAATCCAGGTCGCTCATTCTTTGTGTTTAAAAGAATAGTTGCAATATCCAAGAAACGTTAGTTGTTATCCAACTTCATTACTTCAATCGATTTCAGGTTTCGGTGACATTTGAAATTCTAAACACCTTGTGAGGTTTCCAATCTTGTTCCCAATTCTCTATCCGCCGTCCTTTGGTTAAGATGAAACACTGGACTGATGGGTATAAATTGATTGTGCAAACCGGTCATGGGTTTATTCCCGTACGGCTCAAGCTCATGTTGGGCAAACCAGAACACCAGCGTCGGTCACAGAAGACATTCATTTCACCCGAAATTTGGTCGTGCGAGTGTACGCTGACTGCTCATCAAACGGGTATGAATGAACAGCATTATCAGCGTCACCCACATAAGAATATGAATTTTATCTAAAATCCCACTAGCACAACAGCTTCATATCTGTAAGCCTGTCAAAGCTCCTATAGACTCAAGCTACACTAACCCTCAGTTTGCTCACTGGTACCAACACATAACTTCGGGCAGCAAGCAGCACCGTGAATGATTAATACCACAGCGCATAGGGCCCATGATACTCTCACGAAGCTTCTTAGAATCGGTAAGTTTCTGAAAGAGGCATGAGAACTAGAGATGGGGGTAGTCACAGAGCGAAGTAAATGATGTCAAATTCTCACCGATTTAAAAAATGACCGTATCTCGGTTCGCCTCCTCACCCGACACTGGGAAAACCAAATGTCTGAATCTCGGGGCTCGAGCGTAGACAGAGACATCCCATAGAATGGTCATACGTTGACGTCTCCTTTGATGTCTGACAAGTCCGCGGTGGTGACCTGTTGTGAGAATCGCCTTTGCGAGCCTCGGCTTCGTCGGTGTCGGCACACTAACTGGCGAGCGACGTTGCGGGTGAATTGGATCATTGAGACGGCCTCAAGGGTCCCAGCTTCGACTGAAGGGAGGGGGAACGAAGACCGACTAGCTTCGTTGGTTGATGAGGACTGAAAAAGCGGGCGATGGATCCTGCAGTGAGATTGAACGCGAATAATAATTAGTGATTTTAGATTGGACTGAGGGAATGGATATCGGGGAGACTCATGACGTTGTTAGAAAAAATAAAACCAAAAAAGTATCTTTTGGAAAGGTATTTATCGCCGGCAGAACCTCTCAGAGAACACCCACGGGGTTTTAAGTCGATTTTATTGTGATTTTATGGGACGAAAAACGTTGTTTTGCGTCCTGTGTGAGAGCAATCAAGCTCACAGCCACGCTCAACCCTATCATTCGAGTTTTGCACCACCATTCCCTACGTTTGATTATTAATCTTTTTTTTTTTCGTGCGAACTCTCCGCCGATCAATTCATTCGACTTGCCAGATGCGCTAAAAGTAACCTAGCTGTCCAGGGTACTGATTCTGAGGTACAATCGATTGCTGTACTACATGCAGCACACGTGTGAGCATGGGGTGTGCACTGAGACCGCGCGTTCGCTTGCAGTCCGGGTCGACCCGACATCTTCGAAGGAGAGAGCCAAGAATATGCGGGGTCGCAGATCCAATCGGCTAGGGGGACCCGAAAGCCTGCTTCGTGGAAGCGAGTCGAAGGGTTCACGGTCCAACCTGATCTTATCCGCAGCACCTGATCGAATTTCCCAAGAGAAGCCTCGAAAGCGCCCATGACTGTTGCTCACTTCCTTCGCCTCGAGGCAAAAAGGCACAGGGGAGAACGGCACGAGGGTTCCCCTGTTATAAAGACCCTCAGATTCGCCACTCCGTCCCTCATACCACCCCCTTTCGCTTCATCGCCCTCAGCGAAAGTCTTCCCTGACTATCGACCCACCTGCGACTCGATCCTTCTTAAGTTAAGCCATCCAATGCAAATGGACGGAAACCATGACGCCGACCATTGTGGTCCGCAGGGATCCGATCCAGGCGACAATGGCAGTACACCCCAGCTAAGCAGAAAATTAGTGCGTCTCTCCCGAATCACGAAGTGTAACCTTAAGCGTTTACCATGGTCCGCTTCTACGTAGAGGGATAAACTCCAGAAATTCGCGAAATGGCGGATCAATTTGTCCTCGATCGAATTCCCGGAAGACGGCCCAGCCTTTCGAGGAGGTTTTGCGACGGTTTCACGAGCGTTGTTGGTGTCTACTTCCGCCTCGAGAAGCAGCGCAGACACGAGAGGTGGGAACAAGTCTGATGGCGAAAAGCCCCAGCGAAAGGTCTGTTCCACTGAGAATCGATTTATTTCTTATAACAAGTCATTGACCGCGCTGGCTTCCATACGTTAGCCCATAGCGGTGAAGAAACTGAAGATCGAGAATGGAAAGGACAAAGAGCAAGTAATGGGGGTGAGAATAAGTTATCCCATCATATCGCACGGCGCTAAGTCCTTTCAGTTGGCACTCAGAGAAGCGGCATTCTTAACAGAGCTATCTCACGAAAACGTTGTCAAGCTTGAAGGATTTGTGGAAGATCTATCCGAGGACAGGGTCTGGCTGGTCTTTCCCTGGGCGAAGAACGGAAATTTAAAGGACTTTGTGGCCTCAGTCGACTGGGAGATACCGGAACGAATATGGCTGGTAAGATCAGGACGCTATACTTCATGGCCCTCTCTGAGAATCAGTATAACAGATAAACGACGTGGCGAGAGGAGTGGAGTACCTTCACAGTCATAATCCGCCGATCTACCATGGCGACCTCAAATCGGTGGGTCCAGATGTTAATGCGATATAATTAACACTTGGAAAACTTGAACTCTATGCTGGGTAGGCCAACGTGTTGGTGAACTCAAAATATCGCGCCATCATCACAGATTTCGGGTCCGCACGCCGTCTCACGAAAAAGGATCCCGTGCGACCCGAGAAAAGCAAAACGGCCGCGCACCCGGCCCTGTCGCTCGAGACCGACTTTTGTGAAACCACCAATACCATGACACTGAAGGGCAATCAATTTACGCTTCGCTGGGCTGCTCCGGAGCTGCTCATGGAAGATGAACCTGGCATGGAACCTGGCCTATGGAGCGATATCTGGGCACTAGGCTGGATTTTCTACGAGGTATACCAAAATCCGGATATTGATATCGACGGAAGCTTACAATCGGGGCTGAAATAGGTTCTAACGAATTCAATTCCGTTTCAAAACGTCCAAAAGGACTCAGCCGTTTTCATACATGTCATTCAGGGAAAGGTCCCATGCGTTGCTGACCACGCCAGCATGGTGTTGATCCGGGCACTTTACTCGCTCATGATCACGTGTTGGAGCTTCGATCCCAGCAAGCGGCCAACGGCTGAGGAGTGCCGAAAGTCAATGACTCATATGGTGAGTGATGCCAGTCTTGGGGTTACTTGATTACAATCTGACCTGTTGCAATACAGCCAATGATTAGTCCGGATCGGCAGCAGGCCGTAAATACGTTGGCTCCGCGGACTCGCTCTGCTGACCTTCTCGTCGAAATGGGAGAGATGCATAGACGTCAGGACGACAATATCAACGCGTCAAAATTTTACACCGAAGCCTTGAGCGTCTGCACGGAGACCCCTGACGATGCAGGAATAAAAGCTGACGCTCTTTTCGGTCTCGCCGAAGTGAATCGGTTTCAACACAATAACACCAAGGCCGTTCAGCTCTACTCGGAGGTCGTACAAATCCGCACCGACATCGGCGACAGACAAGGTAGAGCCGACGCTCTGTGGGGTCTTGGTCAGGTGCATCGGTATCGACATGAGTACAGCGATGCCATTGCGCTCTACTCTGAAGTCGTCCAAATCTGCACTGAAGTAGACGACACATCAGGGAAAGCCAGCGCTCTATATAGTCTTGCTAGTGTGCATCGGCTTCAAAGCGAGTACAGCAAAGCCGTTCCACTCTACACCGAGGTCGTACAAATCTCCACCGACATCGGCGACAGAGCAGGAAGAGCCAACGCTCTGTGGGGTCTCGCTGAGGTTTATCGGCTTCAAAAACAGTACAGCCAGGCCGTTCAGCTTTTCTCCGAAGCCCTGCAAATTCGTATCGACCTTGGCGACAGAGGCGGAAGAGCCGTGGCTCTGAGTGGCCTTGCGAACGTCCATGACGACCAGGATCAGCACGAAGACGCAATACGTCTTTATGAACAAGCTGCTGGAATTTGGGAAGAAATCGGAATTACTCAGGAAGCGGAGATGGTATTAAACTACGCTGCTGAATCCCGTCGAAAACTCAAACTGGCGGAGACGGAATGATCTATCGCCGGGACATTCCGAGATCGAGCGAGATTCGGTTCTTGATTCCCCGACTGTATTTCGTGTTATGCATGTTTCTGTACACGACTGTGAGATGCGTATCCCGTTGCTTGAGATTCTGGTAATCCGTCTTGTTTGTATGTACGTATCTATTTCATGCGACGCATTCGAATCGATTAGTACTATCTCGTCGTCTGAAAGTCCTGTATTATACACTTATCCCATTGTTATCCTCTTGTCTGAATGAATCTCAGGTCGGATGGAGCCGCTACAAAGCAACGTCTCTTGGAGTAGACGTGTAACCCAAGTTCTAGAGTGCAGGCTTCTCGACCACCGTACCTTGGAGTCGAAGTTGAGCAGAACTACAACGATTCGAACTATGTCACCACTAATGCTATCCCACCAGCATGCGACCAGGATTTTCGAGATGTTTCATCTACCGGGGCGCTGCGTGTCATTGCCCAATGTCCGCTGGGATCTCCTCGACGACCAAAACAGCACGCTTTCTTCGAGATTACGTCCCAAGCATTGCACGGTCGCTCAAATCGACATTAAATATATGAATATTATCATGTGCAAACATCAAGCAGGCAGAGAAAAGATAAGAGCCAAGCAAGCTGAAGTAGTAGAGCTCTGGGGGAAAAAGGGACATGCAATGGCTGTAATGGAAAGGACGAATCTTGCTAGCCTTGTTGAGCTGGTTGCGGATAGATTCGATTTCTTCGGCGTTGTGCTATTCCACCAAAACTTTCTTAAAGCATGACGCGCGGCTGTCCGTCGCAAACGAGATGTGGATTACGTACCCTGGCTTTGCCCTCTGGTCCCTCGGCCAACCCGCTGCTCTCTCCGCGCAATTCCGCAAGCTTCTTCTCGGGCGCTTCCTTCTTGGCGAGTTGACTGAGTAGACAAGCGAGGTATCGGCCCTCTTGAGTCGCCACTTGGCCTGTTGGTGCGTACGAGGTAGCGGTGCACTGGCAAACAAATTACCCGCAGCGTCAGTTTCAAGCAGAAGCGATTTTGACGAGGGTTGCACTCACGTCTCTAATCGCGTAAACGTCTTCGATGCATAAAAACCTCAAATCATCATCTACTAACAACCCCCTCCTATTTGTCTGGTGCTGCGGCAACTGAGTCATCAAGTCTCTCGTAATAGGCCTACTAACGTTGCCCGCTGCCCAAGCCAACAGGCGAAAAGGAAGCTCCTCGACTTGTCCCTTGTCGTTTTTGACGACGACGGTCTTGTCCTTTACTTCCTTAACCATGGTCAGGGTGAGGACCTCGATGTTTTGCTCCATGAACGTCGATTCGAGCTATTGGATCAGTTCGCGGCTGAACATGGGTAAGAGGTTGGGTAGAGCTTCGACGAGTGTGGTTTTGAGTTTGTCGGCGAGTTCGGGGTACCACTGGCATGAGCGCAGGTCGTCTTTGACGAAATCGTGGAGTTCGCCGGGGAATTCGACACCTGTTGGACCGCCGCCGACGACAGCTAAAAGGCGCACACGAGGTTAATTAGAGATAAAACGGCTAAAGAGGTCGTTACTACACGCCTTGACTTACTCGTGTGCATTAAGTGATCGACTTCTTCATCGCTTTGATCAGGAATGCGGGGGACTCGATGTAGTCCACAACGCGCGCGCGAAGCTCCTCCGCGTCGAGAAGTTCTTTCAAGAAGCATGGATGCTAGATAGGAAGAATAGCCACAGGCAAAGAGGATGCTGCCACAGTCAGCTACCACGATTCGCAACACTCGAAATCGTCTCGCAGCCCTAACCTCCCTGACACCGCGAACGCCAAAACTCCAGGTCTTAGGCGCCCACGGCCTAGACTAAGACACCGTACGGAGTCATTAGGCGGGTGTCCGAGTGTGACTTGCTTGTTGTGAGGGTCGACTTTGGGAGCTCCGGTTATATTGGTAGAGAGTCGACGCGCTTTGTGGGCAGGGACGTAGCGAGGCATTGGAACAGCCCTCGAGAGTTCCAACTGTGGACGATGGAAGGAGCAGCATGGACAGGAAGAAGTTCTGGGGCCTGAAGAGGACAGTAGATGCGTGCAGTGAGTCCCCTGCCGGATTGAAGGCTCATTAGAGAATTGTAGTTTGGACCGAGCGAATGAAATGATCGGAGAGACGAACGAACGTGCAATCCGAGCCCCCCGTATCCATGTTCTTCAACATGCTCGTACTAGCTCATCTGCTCGCGAGAGTGGAGAAATTTCTTGCCCTCTCGAAAGGCGGGGGGGTTTTTTTTTGCCGGTGGGTGAGTTTCCTTCGGTCGTAAAGTAAATGAGCGTTGTGGTTATTGTGCCTAGGATGGTGACCAACTTGGTGATCCGATCGAATGTGGTCAGCGCTCTATTCCATTGAGATGGTTTTGTAATGGCATCTTGAGGGTCGATAGCGCGACAGGCTGTGAATGATGGTTGTAGAGGAAGCGGGGAAAGGTCACACTTCACGGCAGCAGCCTTGGGAGCAAATGAGGCAAGGGTGCTACTCACAGCCATCGAAGACATCCCATTTGATTCTGTTGCACGATCGACGTGCCAAGCGTTGGGTGAGGAGAGAGATGAGGTGACGAGCAAAAAAGGCCTCAGGTTGCGCACGCCCAGCCTTCGGAGTGATGACGTAATCGTCCATCCACTAAACTCAGGGTCTCCAAGTCTGTCCGGACCGCCTACTCAGGATCGCCGTTCTCCAAATCTAGCTGCACCCTGATGAGAGAGATGAAGTGCACCAACAACGTTCGACCAATCATTCTAGATTTGCACCACCATTCCCTACGTTCGAGTCTTAGTCGTGCGGGCCCTCCCCCTCCCCCCGGATCGATTCATTCGACTTACTGGTTACGCTAAACACGCTGAAAAGTAACTTGGCTGTCCAGGGCTACTGAGACAAAGTGGACATCGCTGATGGATCCTAAGCGTACAATCGATGTTGCACGACAACACACGCGTTAGCATGCGGGTGTGCACTGAAGCCGCGCGTTCGCTCGCAGTCCGGGTCGAACCGACGTATTTGAAGGAGAGAGCGCAGAATATGAAACTCAGTATCAACTAGCGGGTTCGAAGATCCAATCGACTACGGGCCTTAGGGACCTACTTTGTGGAAGCGAATCGAACGGTACAGCGTGCTTTTATTCGCAGCACCACATTGCGGGCAACTTGGTGGCTTGCGACGAACATTCAAGAGAAAACGCCTTGGAAACGCCCATGACTGTTGCACACTTCTTTTACCTCAAGTCCAAGGGCACAGAGGAGAACGGAACGAGCGTGGTTCGCAGGGCATCCCGTGTTATAAAGACCTTCAGATTCACCACTCCGTCCCTCATACCCCTCCTGACGCTTCCCCCCCCCCCCACAGCGAAGCTCCTACCTGACCATCGACCCATCTCATCTTCGAACCTGTTTACGTTAAACTATCCGATGCAAATGGACCAAAAGAACGACGCCGACCGTCGTGGTTCGCAAGGATCTGAACCAAGCGATTCCAGCAGTACGCCCCAGCTAAGTAGCAAATTAGTACGTCTCTCCCGAACCACGAAGAGTAGGCATAGGCGCTTACCGTAGTTCATTTCGACATAGAGGGATAAACTCCAAAAACTTGCGAAATGGCGAATCGAGCCGTCCTCGATAGAATTCCCGGAACATGCCCCGGAGTACCGGGGAGGATTTGCGACGGTTTCGCGAGCGTTTTTGGTTTCTAATTCCTCTCCCAAAACTTGGCTGGGCTACTTAGCCCATCTCATCGGGATGGGTGGAACGCCCGAGCGAAAGGTCCGTCCCCGATTAGAGTTACTTGTTTCCTACAACAAGTCATTGACCGAGCTGGCTTCGATATGTTAGGCCATAGGGGTGAAGAAACTGATGATCGAGAATGGAAAGGACAAAGAGCGAGTATTGGGGGTGAGAATAAGTTATCCCATCGTGTCGAGCTGTCGCACTAAGTCCTCTCAGTTGGCACTCAGGGAAGCGGAATTCTTAACCGACCTGTCTCATGAAAACGTCATCGAGCTTGAAGGATTTGTTGAAGATCTGTCGGAGGATAGGGTCTGGCTAGTCTTTCCTTGGGCGGACAACGGAAGTTTAAAGGACTTTGTGGCCTCAGCTAACTGGGAAATCCCAGAGCGAATACAGCTGGTAAGATCAGGACCCTCTCCTTCATGGCACCCTCTGAGAAACCATTTTCCAGATCGCCGACGTGGTGGTAGGAGTCGATCACCTTCATAGTCAAAACCCGCCGATATACCATGGAGACCTAAAATCGGTGCGTTTCGATCGGACTGTGAGAGGAAGCCCCGACAAGCCTAACTCTGCGTTGCGTAGGCCAACGTGTTGGTAAATTCTAATTGTCGCGCAGTCATCACGGATTTTGGTTCTGCACGTCGTTTCACAAAAAAAGATCCCCCCCTTCAACCCGAGAAAAGCAAAAAGGGCGCGCAGCCAGTGCTGTCGTTGGAGACAGAACTTTGTGAAGCCACTAATACCATAACGCTGAAGGGCAATCATTTTACGCTTCGCTGGGCCGCTCCGGAGCTGCTCTTGGAAGACGAACCTGGCATGGAACCCGGCTTATGGAGCGATATCTGGGCCCTGGGCTGGATATTTTATGAGGTATGCCAACATCTGGACAGTGTTCTTGACGAAAGCTTATAATCGACGCTAAAATAGGTTATGACGAATTCAATTCCTTTTCCAAATCTCAAAAGGGACTCTGCCGTTATCATCCACGTCATTCAGGGAAATCTCCCAGCTACTGCTGATGACGCCAGCATGATGTTGATACGGGCACTTTACTCGCTAATGATCACGTGTTGGAGTATCGATCCAAGCAAGCGACCAACAGCTGAGAATTGTATAAGATTGATGAGTTGGATGGTGAGTAGTCCTGGCTTTTGGGTCATGAATACAAATTTGACCTGTCACCATCTAGCCAATGATTGCTCCGGATCCGCAGAGGGCCTCAAATAAGTCGGATACCCAAGCTCGCTCTCCTGAACTTCTTATCAAACTGGGGCACATGTATCGATATCAAAATGACTATACCAACGCGTTAAAACTTTACGCTGAAGCCTTGGAGATCTACACGGAAACCGCCGACAAAGCAGGAAAAGCCGAAGCTCTGCTCGGTCTGGGTGCGGCTCATAAGCTTCAAAACAAGTACAGTGAGGCCGCTACATTCTACTCCGAGGTGGTCCAAATCTGCTCCGACACCGGCAACAGAGAAAGAAGAGCCGGTGCTCTGTGGGGTCTTGCCGAGGTGCATCGGCTTCAAGACGAGTACAGCAAAGCCGTTGTGCTCTACTCCGAAGCCGTCCAAATCTACACCGACATCGGAAACCAAGGAGGGAGAGCTTCCGCTCTGTTGGGTCTTGCTGGAGTGTATCGGATTCAAAAACAATTCCGCCAGGCCGTTCAGCTTTTCACCGAAGCCCTGCAAATTCGTATCGACATTGGCGACAGAAACGGCGAAGGTTGGGCTCTGTTGTGCCTTGGCGATGTCCATCGCGACCAGGGTCAGTCTGATGACGCAATACGCCTTTATGAACAAGCTGAAAGGATTTTTGGAGAAACCGGAGCTACTGGGTTTGAATTAACAGCCTCGAACCGCGCGGCCTTCTCTCGGGTGATGTCGTGGAGTCGATAACTCTAACCGGCGAAGGCGGAATGATGTGTCACCGAGTCATTTCGAGATCGAGCGAGATTTCGTTCTTGATACCCAGCCGTAGTTCGTATTATGCATGTTTCTGTACAGGATTGTGAGCTATGTATCCCGTTGACCGAGATTCTGGTACTTCGTCTCGCTTGTATGTATCTTGTTCATGCGACGCATTTGAGTCGAGTAGTAGCACCCTGTCGTCTGAAGGTCCTGTATCATGCACTTATCCCGTCGTTCTCCTTTCGTCTGAATGGGTGCAGGTCGGATGGAGCCGCTACAGAGCAACGTCTCTTGGAGTATGGAGCATCCGTTCGAGTCGGCCGGCTTGTCGACTACCATACCTTGAGTCGAAGCTGAGGTGAACTATAAACATTTGAACGATTGTCACCGTAAGAACTATCCCGCCGGAACTTGAGCAGGATTCTCGAGATCTTTTCATTTATAACGGCGCTGCGTGTCCTGGCACAAAGTCAGCTGGGGCGTATTGGATCTCGTCCGACCAAAACAGCACGCCTTCCTCCAAGGACATTGCACGGCCGCTCAAATCGACATTAAATATGTGAATATTATCATGCGTGAGCATCAGGAGGGCAGGAAGAAAGAAAAATATAAGAGCCAAGTAAGCTGAAGTAGGAGTAGAGCTCTGGAGAAATCAGGGATATGCAGGTAACATATACGGATGGCCCACAAGAGCAGGCTTGAGAGAGAGAGAGCAAACGAAGAAAGATAAAGGAAGAAGGAAAGGAGAGAAAACGAAGTCTACTGTCTATGGATGAAATGAAATGGCGAGGAACGCGTATAGTAGAGAGAGAAAATAACCTCGAATATACCGGACGGTTTCGCTAGCATGGAGGATTAGTTACGGCTTTCACAGCTCACGTCACTGTTAAGCCCGCCAGTCAGTCAATCGTCTCAAGAATCTCAAATCACACTCACCGTCCGAATAGCTTGACCTTCAACCAATCACTCAACACCAGCGTCCTACTCCTCAACGAGAACAGCGACGAAACGTAGGCATTTCTCCAGAAAAGGAAGGTCACGACACCACCCGAGGCGAACCATACTCTTACTCAAAAAAAAAGTAAAGTTACCGTCCGAAATCCAGATTACAGGCGGTTTCCGTTTGTGAAGGATAAATCGGCGATAGCCCTATCCAAGCCAATGTACGCCAAGGTTCCCTGACGGCTGTAATGGAAAGGATGGATCTTACCAGCTTTTTTGAGCTAATTGACGATAGATTTGATTTCAGGAGCGCTGTCCTATTCAATGAATCCTCTTAGCATGACGTCCGGCTTTCGGTTCGTAAAAGACGTGGATGGTGTACCCTGGCCTTATGCTCTGGTCCCTCTGGAAACCCGCTGCGCTCTCCGCGGAGGTCCGGGAGCTACGTCTCGAGCTCTTCATTCTTGGCTGATTGACCGACCAGAGGGGTGAGGTTTAGCCCTTGCTGTGTCGCTACTTGAGCCGTTGCTGCGTACAACGTAGCACTATACTACCATAGAAACGCCCAGCCCGTTAGCCTCTAACTGGAGCAATAATCCTTTGTAGCACTTACATCGCCAATAGCGTAAACGTCGTTCACGCCCAAAGCCTCAAATCGTCATCCACCAACAACCCCCTTCTGTCCGTCTGCTGCGCGGCAAGTGTGCCATCAAATCCCTCATGATCGGTTCCCCGAGGCCTACACCAACAGTCCAGATGGAATTTCCTCAAGCTGGCCGTTATCGTTTTGAAGACGACAGTGTTGTCTTTGACCTCCTTGACCATGGCTAAGTTGCAAAGGCCTCGATGTTCTGCTCTTTGAACGTCGATTCGGTGTGCTTGATCAATTCGGGCCGAACATGGGTAAGACGTTTGGTAATGCTTTGACGAGGGGGACTTTAAGCTCGGCGAGTTCGGGGTGCCATGAACGCAGTTCGTCCGTGATCAAGTCGTATAGTTCACCGACGTCTGTGGCACCGGCGGCGGCGGCGACTAACGCACAGGACGTTAGTTAGACACATGAGGGCTTTCAAGTTCGTTTCGGCGCGCCCGACCTACTCATGGTACCAATACATCGACTCCTTCCTCGCTTTGGTGGGGGAGTGCCGGGGACTCGACGTAGTTCATAACGCGCGGAGCTCCTCCGTGTCGAGAAGTTACGTCTAGAAGCATGAGTGCTAGATACGAAGAATAGCCACAGGCGAAGAGGATGACGTCATCGTCAGCCACCACAATTCGCAACGCTAAAATTCGTCTCGCAGCCCTGACCTCCCTGACTCCGCGGACGCCAAACCCCTAGGTCTTGGCGCTCACGGCCTAGACTAAGACACCGTACGGAATCATCAGGTTGGTGACTTCGCCTTGATGTCTGACAGGTCCGTGAGTGTGACTTGCTCGTTGTGAGGGGCGACTTTGGGAGCTCCGACTCCATCGGTACAGACTCGGCTCGCTTTGTGTCCGACGACGTAACGAGGCATTGGCCCTCGAGAGTTCCAACTGCGAGCGATGGAAGGAGCGGTATGAATAGGAAGGAGTTCTGGGGCCTGATGAGGACCGAAAATGCATACAGTGAGTCCCCTGCGAGATTGAAGGCGAATTAGAGAATTGTGAATTGGACTGAGCGAATGAAACGATTGGGGAGACGCACGAAGTTGCAATCCGAGCCCTCCGTATCCATGTTCTTCGACATGCTCGTACCAGCACATCTGCATCCGCGAATGAAAATGATCTTCTTGTCCTCCTCGAAGGCGTTTGCTATGCCAGTGGGTGAGTTTCCCTTGGTCGCCGCAAAGTAAGTGAGCGTTGTGATTGTGCCTAGGACGGTGATCAAGGTGACCCGATCGAATGTGGTCAGCGCTCTATGCAATCGGGGTGGTTTTGTGGTGGCATTTTGAGTCTCGACAGCGCGACAGGCTCTGAATATACTTGTGGAGGGCGCGGGGAAGGGTCACCCTGCGCGGCAATGGCACCTTGGGAGCAAATGAGACAAGCGTGTTCCTCACAGCCATCGAAGACATCTGATCAGGCGAGCAAGTACTTGAATTATGTTGCATGATCGACGCGCTCGGCATTAAGGGAGGAGATATGAGGTGATGGAACAAAAATGGCTCATGATCAGTTGTGCCTTCGGACTGATGACGTAACGGTCCATCCACTAAACTCAGGGTCTTGAGGCCCGGCGCTGACGCCAAGAGTCCTCCTGCTCTATCCCCTTCCCCCCCCCTTCTTCTATTCCTATCGTATTCTCAACGTAGCTTATACTTTCTCCACAAATTTCTTTCACCTTTTTCCCTTTCTCTACACATGGATCTGGAGCTGAGCAAGTTCGACTCTGTGGGACAAATTTGGCCTCTCGTGTCGGCCGTCCATATTTCTCCCCTTCCAGTTGGTAGCTACTGTTTGTAAAGTGTGTCTATATCTAGTTTACGGCCCTTTCCCACCATCACAGGAGTCTGCTCGGGCCGCGGTAAACTTAGATTGCCATCATCATCACTATCGCGCGTTCCAAGCTGAGAGACGCAAGGCTATCAGATAGATTGCATTAACATTCCTGGCACCGCGAGACGACAAACCGTATCGTGAGCCTCGGCGTTTGACCGATCTCTTCGAACATATCCGTGCAGCTGTGTTTCGATTCCACCCGGCTGCCTACTCACCGTCAAATGAGACACCCAACCACCATTCGCCAAATCTACCTTCACCCTGATGAGAGAGATCAAGTGCACCGACCACGTTCCACCCTATCCTCTAGATCTGCACCACTGTTCCATATGGTCGATTTTTAACTTTTTTTCGTGCGAACCCTCCCCGCCGATCGATTCATTCGACGTACTATTTACGCTAAGCACGCTGAAAAGTAACTTAGCTGTCCCGGGGGTGCTGAGACAAAGTGGGCATCCCTGATCGATTCAAAGCGTACAATCGATTGCTGCACTGCAGCCGCACGTGTAAGCCTGGGGGTGTGCAATGAGGCCGCGCGTTCACTTGCAGTCCGGGTCGACCCGACTTATTCGAAGGAGAGAGCCCAGAATATGAAATTTAGTAGCAATTAGCGGGTTCGAAAATTCGATCGACAAGGGGCCTTAGGGAGCTACTTCGTGGAAGCGAATCGAAGGGTACAACGTTATCTTATTAGTAGCACCAGATTGCGGGCAACGTGGTGGCTTGCGACGAACATTCTAAGAGAGAAAGGGCCTCGAAAGCGCCCATGACTGTTGCACACTTCCTTCGCCTCGAGGCAAAAAGTCACGGAGGAAAGCGGCAAAAGCGCGGTTCACGAGTGTTCCCGTGTTATAAAGACCCTCCGATTCACCACTCCGTCCCTCATACCACCTCCTTTCGCTTCATCCCCCTCGGCGAAACTCCTATCTCACCACCGACCCCATCTAATCGTCAATAAATCTTACGCTAAACCATCCGATGCAAGTGGACTATAAAAACAACGCCAACCTTGGTGGTTCCCAAGGGTACGATCCAGCCGATTCTGGCAGTACGCCCCAGCTAAGCAGCAAAGTAGTACGTCACACCTAAACCTCAAAAGTAATCATAAGCGCTTACCGTGGTCTGTTTCTACGTAGAGGGATAAACTGCAGAAACTTGCAAAATGGCGAATCGATTCGTCCTCGATCGAATTCCCGGAAGCCGGCGCGGAGTTTCGTGGAGGATTTGCGACGGTTTCACGAGGGTTTTTGGTTTCACCTTCCGCCTCGAAAAGTAGCGCGAACGATTCAACTCGAACCCGCGGAGGCGAGAACAAGTCTGATGGTGGAACGTCCCAGCGAAAGGTCTGTTCCAACGAGACTCACTTTCTTTCCTACAACAAGTCATTGACCGAGCTGGCTTCCATATGTTAGACAGTAGCGGTAAAGAAACTAAAGATCGAGAATGGAAAGGACAAAGAGCGAGTATTGGGGGTGAGAATAAGTTATCCCATCACATCGAGCTCTCGCACGGCCCTAAGTCCTCTCAGTTGGCACTCAGGGAAGCGGGATTCTTAACCGAGCTATCTCACGGAAACGTCGTCAAGCTTGAAGGATTTGTTGAAGACCTGTCCGAGGATAGGGTCTGGCTGGTCTTTCCCTGGGCGGACAATGGAAATTTAAAGGACTTTGTGGCCTCGGCCAACTGGGAAATACCGGAACGAATATGGCTGGTAAGATCAGGACGCTATCTTTCATGGCACCCTCTGAGAAACCGTATTCAGATAGATGACGTGGCTAGAGGAGTGGAGTACCTTCATAATCGGAATCCGCCGATCTACCATGGCGACCTCAAATCGGTGGGTCCGGATGTTACTGTGATATGACATCCGGCAAGCTTAAACTCTACACTGCATAGGCCAACGTGCTGGTAAATTCGGGCTGTAACGCAGTCATCACGGACTTTGGTTCCGCACGTCGTCTCACAAAAAGGGACCCTCCTGTTCAACCCGAGAAAAGCGAAAACGAAACACAGGCAGCACTGTTGCTTGAGACGGAGTTCTGTGAAACGACAAATACCATAACCCTGAAGGGTAATCAGTATACACTTCGCTGGGCTCCTCCTGAGCTGCTTAAGGATGACGAACCTGGTCTCTGGAGTGATATCTGGGCATTGGGCTGGGTGTTTTACGAGGTATACCAAACTCCGGATATTATTCTCAACAGAAGCTTACAATCAATGCTCAAATAGGTTATGACAAATTCAATTCCGTTCCAAAACGTCCGAAAAGACTCTGTTGTTTTCATACATGTCATTCAGGGGAATCTCCCATCAGTCGCTGATCACTCCAGCATGGTGTTGATGCGGGCACTTTACTCGCTGATGATCACATGTTGGAGCATCGATCCCAGCAAGCGGCCAACGGCTGAGGACTGTCAAAAGTCAATGAATTGGATGGCGAGTGGTGCTACCTTTGGCGTTATTTGAACACAAGTTGACCTGTCACCATATAGCCAATGACTGTTCCGGATCCGCAGCGAGCCTCAAATACGTCGGATTCCCAAACTCGGTCTCCTGAACTTCTTATGAGACTGGGGGCCATGCATCGATATCAAAATGATTATATGAACGCGTCAAGATTTTACACCGAAGCCTTGGGGATCTGCAGGGAATCCAGCGATAATGCAGGACAAGCCGGTGCTATGTTAGGACTAGCTCACGTTCATATGCTTCAAAACGAGTATCACGAGGCCATCACATTCTACTCCGAGGCTGTCCAAATCTGGACCGACACCGGAGACAGACAAGGAAGAGCCGATGCTCTGGCGGGGCTTGCCCAGGTGTATCGGCTTCAAAGAAAGTACAGCAAAGCCATCACGTTCTACTCCGAGGTTGTCCAAATCTGCACAGAGATCGGCAATACACTGCGGAAAGCCGAGGCTTTGCGTGGCCTTGCTGATATACATCGAGCTCAAAACGAGTACAGCGAAGCCGTTCCTCTCTTCCTGGAGGCCGTCCAAATCTCCAACGACATCGGCGACAGACGAGGAAGAGCCAACGCTCTGTGGGGTCTCGCTGAGGTGCATCGGCTTCAAGAACAGTACAGCCAGGCCGTTCAGCTTTTCTCCGAAGCTCTGCAAATCCGTACCGACATTGGCGACAGAAGCGGAAGAGCCTCAGCCCTAAAGTGCCTTGCCGACGTCCACCGCGACCAGGATCAGCACGAAGAGGCAATACGCCTGTATGAACAAGCTGCTGGAATTTCTGAGGAAATCGGAGATACGAAGGAAGCAAAGATAGCGTTAAACCGCGCCGCTCGCTGCCGTCAAAAGCTCAAACCGGCGGAGGCGGAATGATGTTTCGGCGAGACATTTCGAGATCGTGCGAGATTCGGTTCTTGATACCCGACTGTATTTCGTGTTATGCATGTTTCTGTACAAGACTGTGAGCTATGTATTCTGTTTCCCGAGATTCTGGTACTCGGTCTCGCTTCTATGTATCTTGTTCATGCGACGCGTTCAAGTCGAATAGTAACCTCCTGTTGTCTGAAACTCCTGTATCATGCACTTATCCCATCGTTCTCCTCTCTTCTGAATGAGTCCAGGTCGGATGGAGCCACTGCAGAGCGATGTCACTTGGGGTATGAAGTGCAACGTACCTTCGAGTCGGCAGGCTTGTCGACTACCGTACCCTGGAGTCGAAGTTGAGCTGAGCTCTATACGTTTGGAAGATTGCCCCCGTTAGCGCTATCCCACCGGAATAAGACCAGGATTTTCGAGATTGTTTCATCAACTCTGCCGCTGCGTGTCATTGCACAAAGGCCGCTGGGGCGTATTGGATCTCGTCGACGACCCGAACAGCACGCTTCCCTCCGGATTTCGGTCCAAGGACATTACACGACCCCTCGAATCGACATTACATATGTGAATATTATCATGCGTGAACATCTCGTCCTCGTTCTGGTCGGGGAACGCAGCAGACCCGATGCAGTCCGTAACGCGCTCGCGAAGTTTCTCAGCGTCGGGAAGTTCCTTCAAGAAGCACGAATGCTACAAATGGCCACAGTCGAAGACGCATGACGTCACGGTCAGCAAAGATCGCTTAAACAAAAACCAACGTATCCCGCGCGCTCTCACCTCCTTGACACCGGGAATACCAGACGTCTGCGTATCGGCGCCGACAGCGTAGACTAGGACGTCGTATGGGATGGTCATGTTATTGACGTCTCCCTTCATATCGGACAAGTCGGCGATGGTGACCTGCTTGGTGTGAGGATCGACTTTAAGCGCTTCGGCTTTGTAGATGGATACTCGGCGAGCTTTGTGTCGGGCGACGTAGCGGGTGGACTGGATGATCGAGCGGGCTTCAAGCGTTCCGACTGCGATTGAGGGAAGCAAAGGAGTGAAGAGGCGGTAGTTCCGCGGGCTGACGAAGACCTAACATGCGCGCAGTGAGTGAATAAGGATCAAAGGTGAATGTGAGATTTCAAATTGGACTGGGTGAATTACCGGTCGGGAGACCCACGACGTTGTAGTCGTCGGTGACCATGTTCTTCAACATACTCGTAGCAGCTCACCCACTCCTAAGAATCACAACGGTCTTCTTGTCCTTATCAAAGGGCATTTGCCACGCCGGTGGGTGAGTCTCCTTGGTCGCAAAGTAGAAAAATGTGGCTCCCGTGCCGGGGACGGTGACCAAGGTGACCGGACCAAAGGTCGTCAGCGCTCGATGCCATCGTGGTGGTTTTGGGATGGCGTTAGCGCGAACTGTCCGAGACGTCGTGAACAGCCTTGAGGAGGAGTAAGAGGTGGCGGCGGATGGCCTAGCTGGCAGGCTCCGAGCCAGCGGCCTGCGAGCGACGGTATTGAGGGTCCTCCTTGCGGCTGCCAAAAATCATGTCAGCGAGCACTCAACACTGTGCTTAACGTTCGACATACCTAGTACTGCGGGTAGAGGGAGAGATTTAGAGGGGGGGGGGGGAGACGGAGACGGAGATAAGCTTGTAGGGAGAGCGGCTTGCAGACCAGAGTGGAATCTTTTTGAGAGAGAAAGATTGACGGCGTTTGTTGTTCACCCTTACGAAAATTCGAGCCGCTGTTTTAGCCTCACACCCAAATGCGCTCAACACGACGAACACAGCCGATTAGTCCGACCGAATCCGCCGGGGTAAAAAGCCCCTTAATGAGGGGCGCAGTGTGCTCGGGGGGGAGCAATGCATGCAGGGCATCTGTCGACTCGTCGATCTCTCTTTGACGCGTGCGTCATTCACGAGCGTTATCTTATCACGACCCTCTTGCACCAACATCCAATAGTCTGGTAGATGTTGGATTCGGATGACTTAGCACTGCATCTCATATCGTAATCAGACAACTACAACTTTATCATTTTTCGGCGGCCCTCTCGCCGATTGATTGGTTGACATCTGGTCAGGCGAAATAGGTCGAGCCTAACTTAGTATCCAGGGATCTATATCTGAAACGGCCATGGGCAATGAATGGGGTACCATGGTCCATCGCATTCCGAGAGGACATCCGACAGATTGCTCCATCCTTGAATACCTGAACAGGAAGGAAGTTCAGTGTAGCGTATGCTCTGGGTGAGAGCACGACCGAGACACACCCGTGCTATGCTCACCGTTGGGAGAGCTGCAATGGGTTTACGTGGATCATTCGGTGAGAGTACTGGTAAGGACAGTGTCCTTACCGCAGCGGATTACCGCCCAGGGAGCCGGTTGAAGTCGTCACGGGACGTGGCTGCGCTTCTGGACCTGTCTGGGGTTCGCATCCGCTGATCGGCGCTTTCTTTTTTGCCATTTTCGGAAACCTTGAATCTGCTCGTCCTCGCGTTCTAACCATCTGGATAATACTACTAAGCTAGAATCCACTTCTGCAGGGAGCGCATTATTGGCATAAAACTCTGACAAGTCGATGGGGGTCGGTCTTGCGTTCACCCAGCAGCCCGGGAGCACTCGCTGCGAGTTCCTCGATATTCTGCCGCCGAAGGATGAGTATAATTCATATATAAGGCCCATTCCTCCGCGAGAACAGCGATGAAACGTGGGCACTCCTCTGGATCCAGAAAGGAAATATTGCGACGCCCCTCACAGGCGAACTTTACACGCACACGAACCAATCAAGATCAACCGAAAAATATGGAGAACAGGCAAATCACTCACATTTCTGTTCAGGATGGTAAGTCAACGAGAGATTTTTCTGAACTAATTTGCGCCAAGCTCCCTCAACGGCCACAAAGGAAAGGACGGATCCTGCCAGCTACAACGAGCTGTCCCTCGATCTATGAGATTTCCTCGACTTTGTTCTATTCTCCGAACGCTCCGAGTACGACGTCCGGCTTTTCGTCGCGAAAGAGTCGTGGATCGCGTACCCCGACTGCACTCTCTAGACCCTAGGCAACCCGCTCATCCCTCCGTGCAACGCAGGGAAATTCTTCTCGAGTTCCGAATTCTTGGCTAGTTGGAAGAGGAGACAAGCGAGCTCTCGGCCTCGCGCAGAGTCATAATTTTGGGCTGGTGCATCGCGTTAGCCTCAAGCAGAAACAATGTTCCTTTGCGCGATGTTGCACTCACATCTGCAATCACCAAGCAGCCTCATAAAGCTCTCGGCTGAACATGACAAGGACGTTTGTCGAAGCTTCGATGAGGGTGATTTTGAGCTTGTCGGCGAGTCCCAGGGACCAGGAGCGGAGGTCGTCGCTGAAAGGTCTTGTAGTATGCGAAAGGATTCGACCTTACTGGGACCTCCTCGGCGACCGGATCAGACGATACACGCCTTCGATGAGTGATGCTTTTACCTCATTACGTCCATCAAGCAGTCAACCTTTTCCCCGTTCTGGTCAGGGACGGACTGGACGCAGTCCGCGACGCTGGTCGTGGAGTTTCTGAGCGCCGGATTCCTCTAAGAAGGTCAAATTTTTGAAAGAAGAATTAGCGCAGAATCAAAGAGGACGCTTAAAAGTTGCCTCACCTCGCTGAGACCAGGAGTGCCAAGGGTCCTGAGTCTTGGCCCCCACAATCGCAGAGCCAGACATAGTACGGAATAGTCATCCTATTAACGTGTACTGGATGTTTAACAAGTCCTTGATGGTGAATTGCCTGTTGTGAGGGTCGACTTGATGGCGTCGGCCTCGTAGATAGATCCTCGGTGGCTTTGCGTCAGGCCACTTGGCAAGGGAACGAGATGCTCATGGTTGAATGGACATTTGAGGGTTCCTTCTGCGGCCGAT
>WSUB01000280.1:0-35352 GCA_019633425.1 Tulasnella sp. 424 | reverse complement strand
CATACAAATTGAAATTATATACAATAAGTCTTTGTACTTACTCTAGTTTTTTATCGACTTAGGTTGGTGAAGGTTTGGTGACAAGAGGTGGGGTGGGTGTTGAGATGCGGTTGGGGGGGTCACCGACGTCAACGGATGCGTCGACGGCGCGCGGCGTGCTGAAGAGCGATGGGGGGCAGCGCAGAGGGGGGATGTGGCAATGGTCCCTGAGCGTTGACGGGCTCGCAGGTCTTCTCGCACCGAGAGACCTTCGCGGGACATGACCCGCAAACCCTTTTGTCGCGGATCTCCCGGCAGATCCCCCCATAGGTGAGTTTCTTCTCTCGTTAGAGGGAAGTACGCACCGCGCAGGCCACTCCAATTAGAGGCACGGTTGCTACAAATCGGGTGGCAGGTTTGCGGTCAAGGCCCGGCCTAAGGATTTCCCGGCCACCAGGAAACACAGTTGGTGGATTTCATCGGGTAGGGAGACTACACGGCACCTTCCGCCGGCCAGTTGATTTGAAATGAGGCCCCCACATCGTTGGGCTGTAGAATTGGATCACACCCAAGTCATCATTCTTTGCAAAGACATGGTTTTTGGTTACAGGTTAGTTATCTCGGGCATAGGCCGGGAAAGCCGCGGCCACCATATCCTGGAGGCTGACCGATTATACGGTCACCTTTGTCGGAGGGGGTTTAGTACGGCTCAGTCCAAAGGATTTAGTCACCGATCCTCTAAACAATGCGACTGCAACGCTCTGGTATTGGACTATTCTGTTGCGACTTCATATGTTGCCAGTCATAAATAATGACTTTCACTCCTTTTGCTCTCCTTACGATGCTATCACCGACCATCCTTTCATATTTTTAAATGAGGGGGTTCGTTTTGTTTATTCATTATAATACCTGAATTCCACTGCAACAAGCCCGTGTACTCCACACTCTGGGCAAATTTATAAGCTGCTATTCGAAGAAGCAACAGCCTTTCAATACTCGGTGAGAATGCGAAGTACGCTTTGGGGGTGGGGACGTGCGGAAGCCGGGGCGACCGTGGAAGAGTTCGATATCGACTCTCGCGCCATCACTGCAATTTGCCCACTTTACCCCTACAACCCGTCCAAAATGAACATAGAATAACATTTATTTGGTTCTATATATAGCTTATGTATATAAGAGAGTCAACTGTCGTTGGTCGACGCGTCAGGGTACTCGGTACTTTAGGAACTTCCAGTTGGCACGATACGGAAGAACAAACCCTGACCAAGAGACAGTTGGTCTATCTCATTACTAAGATTAAGAGTTAGGCTGCTGAGTAAACTCGGCGGATGCGAAACGCATGTCCTCTCCGATCGAGGTGAACCCTGACATGTGGATAATGACAGCGACACGCTCCTGAGGAGCTCAACGTTAGCCTCTTTGGTTCTATTCTATGCATCAGATATATATCAAACTACAACGCGGCTTTTACAGCTGTTTGCAGCAGTGTTGGCACAAACGGAACATTAGGTAATTTTTGACTGTTTTATCTCGCTAACGTCGGCGACGCGTAGCTCCCCCAAATCACCATCTTTTGCCTCCAAAACTCGCATGGCTCACCACAAGACTAGTATCGAGGGGTCCAAGGTAATTTTAATGAGTGGGCCCCCCCTATAAAGTGTACTTCGTTGTGCCCCATATTTTCCCTTGGTGATGGATAGTATCTCAATATGGATGTATTTGATCATTTGAGCCGGCCTAATGTGGTTAGCTCCAATGTTGCGAGGTGCCTGTAAGTGGGGGTGCTTTCCATGGTGGATGAAGGTCTTGATTTCGACACTCAAGCACGTCCAGCTAACTCCCCAAAACCGTTTCGGCTCTACCCACGCTTTCAGCATACAAGCCACCCTTTGCGTTTCGCTTGTATGATTAGATTATGTGCAGAAGACCTCCCAGCTTCGCTGGCCAGCCTTCAGATGCATGCACATGCCCGACCAGTTGACCTAGTGGTCGTGCAAGCGTTGTGTTCTCTCTTGATTTTCCCAGCTAATGGCAATAGCCCAGTGCTTCCATTGAGCTTAACATGACCAAGTTACAGTATATTTTAATTTAGAATCAGCTAACTGAGCCTAAGGTACAAGATGAGAGGAGGAAGTCAGGCAGGAAGTGGCTGATCTGTCCGAGATAAAGTACGCGCAAGGGAAGAAAAGTGCCCGCTGCACCCCATTTTTGACCATACAGAGCCCTCCAAAGTCCCTTAGAAAGATGTTTGCAGATCATGCAGCACCGAGAAAACCTCAAATATAGAGGTTACGGCCCGCCGATAAGTGAATAGGGCTCAACCTCGGATGTCTTCGAAGAGGAGCATATTGACTTGAACAAGTAGCTAGACCCCTGGCAGCATAGCTTTAGAGAATGTTGACCAATTTTGAGGCCGGTAGCTTGCATCGCGGTGGAGAAATTCATCGCCGATGAAGGGGAGGAAGAACGTCGAAAATTACGTAAGCGACTGTTTGTGCCAACTTTGCTGCAAACAGCTGGTAGGTTCCTATTATATTCTGACTTGTCTTTTGGGCTCAAAGCAGACACTCCCACGGAGCGAGCTTTCTGCGGCCAGACCATCAGCGGAAGAGCAGCCCAGGCACCACACTACAGGTCAACAGGGTCCTCGTCCTCGTCCTTGCGCAAACCATTCCTCCACCAAGGCCAGCTCTTCAACATCCGGCAAAAAGCGTAGCCGTCGACAATGGTCACCATCTACCTCCAACGAGTCCAACCCAGCCTCAAGTGACTCACAACCTTTTGACCCAGAGAAGGATTTCTTCCCTTTCCTCCGTGGTATTCTCCAGCTTGACCCAGATGAACTTCTGGGTCAGTGGCAAGTGAAGACTGCACGGGAAGCCTTGAACCGCCTTCTGGTAGTGGCTGATGGTGTGGACATTGTGGAGGGTTTAGGGTGGAGGATCCCAACTTCCGACATAGCGACCTTGGGCGGGGCTTCAAGGGATGATGAAGATGGGGAGGATGGTGGCAGAGAGATTCCCATTCCTCACGCAATCCGTGGAATGTCGATTACCAAGCAGCACCTCCAGCACGTCTTTGGCTTCACAGGTGGCACAACTTGGTGGACCCTTGGCAAGCGGTGGTCTAAGGAGGAACTGAAAGGCGTGAAAACGGTTTTCGCTTGGGTGAAGAATCCGGACGACACTGTGGAGAATGAGGACACTGGGGAGGAAGAGGAACGCTTTCCCCATCTCAACAGGGTCTTATTCAACAAACTCAAGTCTCTTATTGCATTGGACAAAGCCGGGAAGTACAGTCGGCATGGGCCAATTGATGAGTCAGACGAGTCGGAAGAGGGGGATCGTCGGGATCGGGATCGGGATCAGAGGCCACAAGGGACTCGTTCTGGAGACCAACGTGCCCGTCGTCGGGGGAGCTCCTCTCAGCGGGCACATCAGATTTGGACTTGGAGGACCTTGACGGTGACCAAAGAAGAGGGGAGAGAAGTGCCAAAGTTCGCCGAGCTGGCCGTTGAGGGCCGTAATTATGAGTCTTGTCTCTCTCCATATAGTTGTCTGTAATGTTAGACCCTTCTTTGATTTAATGTTATCATGTTCTGGCCAAGGAAAAATGCTCGAAGGTTTGGTGCTGCCGTGCGATAACTATCTGAACTGTCGGCAGGTTCTCACTCCACTTGCCACCTCACACCAACAACCTCCTCTCTCCGACTCTTTTCTAACAACATGCTCTCTCTAAATGACTTCAATCTTATTGCTCAATACTTTCCGGGGACTGCATCACTTGATCATGTCCTCTCAGTCTTTGGAGCGTGCCTTGGGGTTCAGCCGCTCTTGAGACATCACCGATCCCAGAATAGCAACAGACAGCACACAGGCTGGTCCCAGAGTGCAAATGCTGAGGTCACAAGGATGGTGGAAACTTCAGACAGCTTCTATGCAGAAGGAGAGGAGCCACTCATGCCAACCAGAGAGGAGCTTGACCAGCTTTGTACGGATCTTCCACGGATCATTCAAGAGCTTCCACGGGCAAGGGTCGGACTAGCAGATGGTATCTGCATCAAACCACTTCTGCTTACAAAGAGAACCAAGTGCATCTGGTGCAAGGATGAAGCTGGGCACAATCAGCCTCTCCAGCGCCGCCGGGCGGACATTGACATCACTCTGATCACCAACTCATACTCAAAAGTCCAAACCCAACTTTCAGTGGGACACTGCTATAGATGGGGTGCAGACTACTTTCCCGACCGAGTTGTCAAGAAGGATGATGAAAGTGGAGAACTGCGCCAGTTCTACATCGATGATACCCCGTACTTGCGCATCTCCAAACCTGCAAAGTTGTGGGTAGAGAGGGCAGTTGCAGTTGCACAAGCGCAGATGATCCTTCAGCACCAAACGTTCTCAGGTTATGCTGCATGATTCAACAAGACCTATGGGCCAAATGGACATGTCAATGCATTCAATCAACCGCAGTTCGAGCAAGCAGCCCTAACTGACGAACAGTCTTACCGGATGTTTGCGGAGCACATGGTTCGAGTGTTGGGTCTCACCTTGACCAAGCTTGAGCCAGGAACAACCAGTGCCTTTAACACAACTTTTGACCCTACTACCAAGGAGCTTATAATCGAGGCAAACACGTGGTTCATCACAAGTCAAAGGGGCATCCTGCCAGGTGCTCTTTCCCATACATGCAAGGACTGCACTCACACCAAATGCTATCGCGCTAATGTGGAGCAAGGACATGGAGTCCATGTGGTTGCGGAATTACCTGATGACGGGGAGGAGTTTCAACCACCAAATGGGGAAGGTGCCGATCTGGATGCAGCCGTCTTTGACAATGTCCTCAATGTGACTTGACCAGCTGTCCTGGCAAATAATGAAGGTGAAAGGGTTGTTCGACTGGCAGTTATGGATGGGAAAGAGGCAGGTCATGCAGTAAGCAATCTAACACATAGCCCAACTTCGTTACCTCTGACTCCTTTACTAATTTGATCAAGCTCTGCAATGCTCCACTTGAAGAACCCTGCCGCAATTCGCCTCTGGACTTCAAACAAGCCAGATTCTGCGAGGACCATTCTGCTTATAACAGAATGTGTGGAATCATCGGTTGCCATGATGGAGTCGCAGAACGTTCAAAGGTGTGCGCACGTCCAACCCACCAAGAGTTCTATAAAAAATGGACTGCACGGTTTGCAAGGACTTCTGTCTACTCAGTAAGCCGAGCCAAGGAACGTCGTACACAATCAAGACCAAATCCTATCAATGGCCAAGCTACAGGACTCCCCCATGCACCACTCCCCCCAATGCCCTGCCGATGACCCTGCAGCTCCAGTCAATGGAAACATACGACATACATTTCAAGCCACACAAACCCACTGCATCCAGACCCTCACTTGGGCCTGTGGTTACCCAATTGCAGCCACCAAGTTCTATGTCTCTGAAAGTGAGAGTCAGTGTGCCAACTGGCTCCATCACCTCTTTCCAGATGATGTAGCCAACGAGTTCCCGAGGACATCAAAGCTAGTTATTTAGCTACCCTGCATATCTGAAACTAAAACGTCACCGTTTATACTTATTTTGGAAGCCTTGATGTGGTAAGGCGTGCGAAGTGGGGTGAGAGTAGAAACCGAGCTCTTCCACGGTCGTCCCGGCTTCCGCAGGGACGGCAACGTTGATACCAGACGTGGAACAGACGTCAAACGACAAAGTTCACAACGTCTATCCTGTAAATGTTATTAAAATCCGATAGATGCTTCTGAACGGGGTATTTCATACTCATCCATACGTATCAGGTAATGACACGGATTTGAGAGGAAGGCTGGGCTGAAAAGTTTGCTCGAGGATAATGGGACGGAGTCACCGTAGCTTCAGACTCATTTTACGCACAATAGCCACCCCCAGATACAGAAGTCAGACGGGTTTGCAAGATTCTCGTTAGAGAGCATATCAATTTTTTAGAAGTCATGATTCAAAGGGGATGAGAGATGGTACACTGATTACGACAACCCCCGACACCACGAGATCTTTTCACTTACTCGATAATTGAATTTTTTTTCTTCCGTTCTTCTTTTTTTACCCCTCCATTATCTTCGACCCTATCACTCGTTGCACATGGTCGCGCACGGCACCAGACCAAGTTCACGACAGGCGATTGGACGGCCGAAGACAAACACGTCGGGGACGATTACTTTTTGGATTCGGTGGACAAGATGCGATACTTCCTGGAAGAAGATGCCGTCGGCACTGGCGGCAAGTTGAACAGACCCAAGGAACTGGCAGTTAACAAGATAGGACATGGTGCGCCTTTTCGTGGCGTGATGATGTCATGACCGATTGCATGAGCGCTTATCCCCCCGTCTCGCGTCTTTTAGCCTTTCACGAACTTGATCCAACCTTCCGCAGGATCAGCCTCCAAAATAACAGACTTAAAGCATTAGCTAAAGACCTCCGGTTTCACAAGGATCCAGCTGGTGTGTCACCCGATGTCGTCGCTCGGGAACGGGGATGCTCACGAGACCCCCCCCCCCTTCCGAAATGGTGGGATTTTGACTCGCAGTCTTTCAGAGCATGTTAATCTTCAAGCAGCCAGAAATCTGAGGTAAAGGTAAACCGTAGGGTCCAATCTCTGTGAGAATTACCCGTAGATTAAATAACACTCCCATTGGACGGCTTGGCTTATCACAGTCCCAGCGCATAACGACTCGTAAGTCCCCCACCTATCACCCCATCCTCTCATCAACTGACGCTCCAGTTCCAGAACGTTCCTCGTACGTCTCCAACCCAATCTCACAAGACCTTATCTTTTGAAATCCCGGTTCGTGAGATTACCTCAAGGCGGGACGGGGTTCGAATCTCTCCCTGGCACCAAAGAGACCCCGACGTCCGATGCCAAGGAGGATGGAGTACATCCAACCATCTTGCCCAGCGGGTAAGCTTCCAGCTTTAGTTCTGTCTCCGGTCGTGGGGCTCAGTTCTGACCTTGGCGAGCTTAGGTACACTCGTCCTCATCCACGGTAGCGTCCTGCACAAGTCCGAGAAGAACACGAGCTCCAAGACTCGTAACGTGTATACCTTCCACATGATCGAATCGGAGCCGTACGCGCAATACGATGCCAAGAACCGGCTGCAACCTACGAAGGAGATGCCGTTTCCAAGTTGTTCGCGTTCATGCCTGATCGTTTTTTACAAGTCGCGCCGGCCAATTAGGACTCTGAACACACAAAGGGCGACAGACGGTAGATCGATAGTTGAATTGAAATTGAACAAGTACCTAGTCGACAAGCGTAGGAAGAAAAAGAAAAAAGAAAAACAACAATGACTGTAGGAGGGAGCATGAGTGTCCAGAAAAACGCTATGGATAAATTACACTAAGAATTGTTCAGAATCGAGTAAAAGGAAGAAATAAGAAAATGTTCATTGTAGTTCATTATGTTCATAAGTGAATGGTTCTAGAGAAAAGAGAGAACATCGAGTCAATACGCAGAATCATCATGATCGGGAAAGCGCAGTTCCTCACCCTTTGACATGTGTGGCATCCGCTTCAAATTAGGGTTCCATCACCAACTCAAGCGCCGCATCTGATATCGTCGACCGTCAACGTCGTAGTAAGGGCTTCGACAACGGAGGAAGAAGAAGAGGTCCTAATTTCGGAAGACGACGAAGAGAACGACTTGCGGGTGGCCGACGATGATTGGACAGCAGTAGCACCTTGATCAACGGCGACAGTAGAAGATCCGCCCTCAACAGTCACCCTCGGGGAAGGCGTAAAAGGAGATTCCATGCCGGTGATGAACACCGAAGGAGGGCCGACTTTCAAGGGCATCAGAGTAGGGAGAGGTGAAGTGCGTCGTCCGCTGACTTGCGTCTCGCCCGTCGTCGACTCAGCGACGACCGACTGGACGGTTCCTTGGATAGGGGAAGTTTCGGAGCTCTCGACCTGGGTAACCGAGCTGGTCGACGACTGACGAACGTCGGAATCGACATGCAAAGCTGGACCCTTCAGGAGGACGGTCTCGACTCGCTGGATCTCTCTGACTGTGGTCGACGACTTGGGGTCGAAATACAAGGCAAGAGCGATTGTCACTTTCTCGGCTTGGCCGGTCTCCGTGTGCGTGTTTTCGGTCGATGTGGATGACGAAGTCATCGACTCCTGGTGAACGTCGGAATCAACATGCAAGGCTGAACCCTTGAGGAGGACGCTGTCGACTCGCTGGATCTCTTTGACTGCGGTCGACGACTTGGGGTCGAAATACAAGGCTAGAGCGATTATCACTTTCTCGACTTGGCCGGTCTCCGTGTGCGTGTTCTCGGTCGATGGGGATGAAGAAGTCGACGACTGGCGAACGTCGGAATTGAATTGCAATGCTGGACCCTTCGGCAACACTGTCTCGAATGGTGCGATCTCCATGTGCGTGGTTCCGGTCGATGTAGAAGAGGACTGGTGAACGTCGGAATTGAATCGGCTGCTTCCGCCATTGATCATCACGGTGGTATTGATCGACCCTCGGTGGACATCGGAGTCGAAGTGACTGCCTCCGCCCTTGATGCTCATGGTCGTGACTGGTCGGATCTCCGTGCTCGTGCTTTCGGTCGATGCGGATGTGGTCGACGAGGACTCGCGAACGTCGGAATTAAATCGGCCGCCTCCGCCCTTGATCATGACGGTCGTATTGATCGAGCCTTGGTGAACGCCGGAGTCGAAGTGGCTGCCTCGGATCTCCGTGCTCGAGCTCTCGGCCGATGTCACTGATGTCGACGACGAGGACTTGTGGACGTCAGAATTGAATCGACTGCCTCCACTTTTGGAAACCATGGAGTATTGTCCAGACCCGCCCTGGAGCGAGGCCGTGGAACCCTCGATGTCCACAGTGGTGATCGACGACTCTTGATGAGCCTCATCGAAGCGGCTGCTTCCTCCCTTCGAAATCTGGACTGAGGTGGTAGTGCTTCCGTGGCCTGCGGATGTGATAGAGCCGCCGACGCTGGTTATCGATTCGATCATGGAAGGTTCGGTGTGAGAGACGGGAGAGGTGAGAGTGGTGGATACTTCGGATACGGTAGCCCCTCTATAGAGTTTCTGATTTGAGACCTGGGCGGACATAGACTCTGACGCGACCTGTGTGACGGAGGATGTGGTAGTAGTCGATGCGGTGGCGCTGGCTGCGGCGGATGCGGTTGCAATCGCTGAGGTTGACGAGGTTACAGATGCTTCTCCATGGACGACTTGAGCACCGAATCCAAGCGAGCCGGTTGCCCCGGCGGAGAACGAATTCGAGGCCGAGCTTGATTGGACAGAAGTAGAGAATCCCGCAATGCTCGCGGACGAAACTTCTCCTTGGCTTGTATTTACGGAAGGCGATTCGACTCGTGGTGTATGCGATGCTGAGACGGATCCGCTGGCGCCGATATTCACGCTGGCATGTGCGTCAACCTTGGCAGCCATCACTCCGCTGACTGCTCCGGCAATGGCTCCACCGATTCCTTTGACCCTCTCTCCGAATCCCCAGAACCCTCTGCCTCGACGACTGCCCCTAACTGTTTCTTGCTCCCCCACAGCGGTGATTCCGGATTGGGTCGACACGAGAGCCGTTCCCTGTGCGACGCTTTGGGTAAGATCCACCACAACCGCTTCCTCCACGCCTGATGCTGACGCGGAAGAACTGTGCGTTTCGGTGACGCCGCCGTGCACGCCGACGATAAGTCCTTGCTCGACAATTGTCGATTCAATCTTGGTTGGCGTGAGGAGAAGGCCGGACGATGACGTTGCCGAGGCAATCGCGGATGATGAGGTTGCTGCAGCAGTCGTTTCCGAGATAGCGTGAGCTTCCGACTTGAACGAATCGGTCACCGCAGTGGAGGTCGAAGTGAGAGTCGAACCATAGCCGGAGACAATTGTCGAGAGACTGAATGTGATGGCCTCACCGCGGGAAGTCTGTTGCGACGACTCGGTGGAGGTCGACTCCGACACGATGGTTTGATGTTGGACATCGGATGAGGTTTTGGTGACTGCGGATGAAGCCGAAGAAGTCTTTCCGCGAGCAGCGGATGCGTCGGATTCAAAGGATTCAGTGACTGTAGCCGAGTGTGAAACTAAAAGTGAAGTTAGAGGGTCGTCTTTAGAATAGGAGAGTATTAAAGTAAAGTAAAACACTAACCTTGACTGGATCCAACTCCAGCGCCTACACTGATAACCGTACCGATAGCGGACCCCACGGTAGACGATTGTTGCCGTACTTCGTCAACGTGATGGACGTTCTCACTCGTCGAGGCCACACGAACTTCTGTTTTAGAATCCTTGTGGACGGCGGTACTCGTGCTCTCGACGGTGCTAGATGCGGCGGAAGTTCGTTGATCGGTGACTGCCTCGACCTTGGCCAAAGAAGTGCTGGATGTGGACGACGCGGTAACGGTAGAAAGACCGGATCCAACCGCTCCACCGTAAGCTACTTGATATGAAGGTTGAAGGGGGGTGGGTGCTGGTCGGTTGACGACGGCCGAGGGAGATGTTGTTGAAGTTGTTATCGCGGTAGATGAGGAGGCCGTATGAGCCGTTTCTTGGGCAACGTCCGTCTTGGATTCTTGCGAGGTCGATTTAGTCACATTAACTCCGAGGCCAAAACCTCCACTAAGACCAATCCCAATACTGGATGACCGTTCTGAGGCGCTGCCGGAGTGCTGGACGACGGCACCTTCGGATACCACAACCACCTGTTCTTGCTTCCCTTGGCGAGAGGTGCTTTTACCCTCTGTCGTTGCAACAGAGGTGGCGACACTAGCTGTTGACACGACCTCAGCGGGTTTGATGACGGGCACCGACGAGCTGGTGGAGGTGAGAGCCGTGGAATGGCCGGAAGTGACGGCTCCACTGTAGACTGCTTGATTGGTCGACTGTGTCGAGCTCGATTGAGAAGTGGTGCTTTGCTGTTGGACCTCCGAAGACGACCTAGTTGTAGACTTCGTTCCATGAAGGACAAGCGTGTCTGATTCGAGGGATCCAACTGCAACACTCGAGTGCCGACCTGTAAAGAAACATTACAATCAGAATAAGAGGATACCAGGTGGAGAACACTGACCTGAACTCTGCTTCGTTGTAGAGCCTGAGGAGGTTGCTTCAATATAGCCACCAAGCGCGAAGGAGTGACTCTTCTCCTTTCCAACCGTCACAGAAGTTTCCGTCGAAGCTGTCGAGATCGAGCGGCCTTGATGCACGTCGACGACATGTTGGGTGGTGGAGGATGAAGAACTCTTCTCCTTTCCAACCGTCACAGAGGTTTCCGTCGATGCTGTCGAGGTCGAGCTGCCTTGATGAACGTCGACGACCTGTTGAGTGGTGGAGGATGAAGAACTCATCTCCTCTCTAACCGTCACAGAGGTTTTCGTTGAGGTTGTAGAGCTTGAGGAGGTTGCTTCGATGCAGCCACCAAGCGCGAAGGAGTGACTCTTCTCCTTTCCAGCCGTCATAGAGGTTTCCGTCGAGGCTGTAGAGCTTGAGGATGTCGGGGGAAGGACGCCACCAAGCGCGTAGGGATAGCTCTTCTCTTTTCCAACCGTCACAGAGGTTTCCGTCGAAGCTGTCGAAATCGAGCTGCCTTGATGCACGTCGACGACCTGTTCAGTGGTGGAGGATGAAGAACTCCTCTCCTCTCCAACCGTCACAGAGGTTTTTGTTGAGGTTGTAGAGCTTGAGGAGGTTGCTTCGATGCAGCCACCAAGCGCGAAGGAGTGATTCTTCTCCTTTCCAGCCGTCACAGAGGTTTCCGTCGATGCTGTCGAGATCGAGCTGCCTTGATGAACGTCGACGACCTTTTGAGTGGTGGAGGATGAAGCTGTCGTGCTAGAAGATGATGCATGGAAAGAAGTGCTGTGGGCAACATTTGTCTTGGTTTCTACCGAGCCGGCGACGACAGAGGAGGACGACGCGGAAATGGAGCCTGAAGTACCAACATGCGAAAGAGAAGGCCATAGAAGGTTGAGCGGACCCCAATCAACTTTAATTAACTGTAATGGGTGGGGCGCAATGGAGAACTCACGCTGTGTACTTTGAGAGAGAGTTGTATCTACACCCATGGCAACACCGACACCAACACCCAGTCCGAAGGAGTGGCCTGTCTTCTTCCCGACAGTCGCGGAGGTCTCAGCTGAGCTCGTAGAGGTCGAGCTGCTCACGGTGGAGTCGTGGACGACGATATCGCGATGGTCCTCGCGGACATAGTCTCCCTTTTCTACCACTAGCCTCGTGTCGGAAACGGTGGAAGATGTCGACGAGCCGCTGACTACCTGGACGCTCGGTTGAACGGGAAAAGGAGCGGGCCGATGGGTACTGGATGATGATATCGTGGAGGATGACGTGGTGGATGATGTCCCGGTAGCTGTTTCAGAGACGTTATGCGTCTTGGATTCGATCGAACCAGTCACGACGGACGACGTGGAAGCCGATGTCGAGGTTGAAGAGCCAATGCCAAGCAGGGATGGTCCTGAAGCAAGGAAATCGAACCCGCGACCAAATTAAATCAACTGTAATGGGTCAGATACGGGGGAGGTCCACTCACGTTTGGGAGTTGAGGAGATCGTGGCATCTACACCGATGTCAACGCCCACGCCAATGCCCACACCCAGTCCGAAGGAATGACCTTTCTGTTTTCCGACAGTCGTCGAGGTCTCCGTTGAACTTGTCGAAGTCGAGCCACCCACTGTGGAATCGTGAACCACAACATCCCGGTCGTCTTCGTGGAATTCTTTCTTCTCGACCACCACCTTCGTGTCCGAGATCCTAGAAGAAGTTGATGACCCACTGACGACCTGAATGGACGGCTGAACGGGAAGGGGTGCTGGGCGTTGAACGTTGGATGATGTCAGGGTAGTCGATGTCGCGGATGTCTCGACAGCCGTTCCATAGGTACTGTGCGTTTTGGATTCGGTGGAGCCAGTCACGACAGAGGTGCCATGAGTGGAGACCGATTCGATCACGGCCTGCGAGGTGCTTGATGAACGTTGCGCGACAGAAGACGATGAGGTGGAAGATGTGGTATTGATGGATGAAGATGTGCCTAGAGCTGTTCCTTGGATAACGTGTGTCTCGGATTCGAATGAGCCGGCCACAACGCCGGAAGATGAAGTTGAGGTCGAAGTTAAAGTACCGACGTGAGGAAGAGATGGCCCTAAATTAGGTGAAACGAAATCGTGACCAACTTGAATTAGCTGCGACAGGTAGAATACGACAAAGAACTTACGTTGAGGGGTTTGTGAGTCAGTTGCACCTACACCGATAGCAACGCCAACGCCAGCGCCTAGTCCGAAGGAGCGGCCCTTCTGCTTTTCGACAGTCGTGGAGGACTCCGTCGAGCTTGTGGAGGTTGAGGTGCTCATGGTGGAGTCGTGGACGACGACATCGCGATGGTCTTGGCTGACGGATTCCCCCTTCGCTACGGTTACTGTCTCCGAGATTACAAGTCCTCCTGCTGTCGTCCTAGAAGGCTGGACAACGGTGACGGGGATCGGGGTCGTTGCTGGAGCCGGTCGTTGGGGCTGAACGGTGATGATTTGCTCGCTGCTTCCGCTTGAGGACGCCACGGTCACCTGATGAGAATCCTGGTGCACCGAGGTCTGCTTGGTGTCCACACTTGTAGTTGAGACTGATGTGCTGTGAACGGACGAGGAGCTGGCAGCGCTTGTCAATTGGCTACCGATTCCGATGTGAGACGGTTGGAGGGGAACTGGTACGGGGCGTGGAATGATGGTAGACGATGATGATGAAGAAGAGGTTGTAGTAGCTGAAGATGCGCCAATGACCGTTCCGTGGACGTGTGTCTCGGATTTGAATGAGCCAGTAACAACGCCGGAAGATGAAGTTGAGGTCGAAGTTGAAGTACCAACGTGAGGGAGAGCTGGCCCTAAAACAGGTGAAACGGAATCGTGGCCAGCTTGAATCAGCTGTACCAGGCGAAATATGACAAAGAACTTACGTTGAGGTGTTTGAGAGATTGTTGCACCGACATCGATGCCACCGCCAACGCCGACACCCAGTCCGAAGGAGTGACCTTTGCCTTTCTCGATCGTCACGGAGGTCTCCGTCGTCGTGGTCGTGTTCGGGGCACCAACAGTGGAATCTTGGACAATGACATCGTGATGTTCTTGGCTGACAGTGTCTTCCCTCGTGGCTGTTACAGAACTTGAGATCGCAAGTCCCCCAGTCGTGGTCTTGAAGGGGTGGCCAACGATCAGGGGGATCGGGACTGGCACGCCGATGACTTGTTGGCTACTTCCGCCCAAAGACGTCACGGTCACCTGTTGAAAATCCTGTTGGACCGAGGTCTGCTTGGTGTCTATATTGGTGGTCGAGACTGACGTGCCGTGAACGGAGAAGGTGCTGATGGTGCCCGTCGATTGACCACCGAATCCAATGTGAGACGGCTGGACGGGAACTGGTGCTGGACGCGGAATGGTAGTGGATGATAATGACGTAGACGAGGTTGCAGTTGACGAAGATGTGCTAATGGCCGTTTCGTGGACATGTGTCTCGGACGAGCCGGTGACGACACCGGAGGACGAAGTGGAAGTCGAGATCGAACCACCAACGGCCAAGCCGACACCCAATCCGAAAGAGTGACCTTTTCCTTTCTCCGTCGTCACCGACGTTTCCATTGTAGTTGAGGTGGTCGAGGAACCGACAGTGGAATCTTGGACAATGACATCTCCCCTCTCGGCAATCGGGGCTGGCACGTCGATGACTTGTTGGCTGCTTCCGCCCGAAGACGCCACAGTCACCTTCTGAGAATCTTGGTGGACCGAGGTCTGCTCGACGACGCCCGTCCTGGTGGCAGTGCTCGAGGTGCTGACGGACCCTGTCGCTTGGCCGCCGAATCCAATGTGAGATGACTGAATGGGAACTGGTGCTGGACGCGGAAGGACGGTGGTTGACGAGGATGTTGTTGAGGATGAAGAGGTGCTAAGAGTCGTTCCGTGGACGTCGACGTGTGTCCGGGAGTCGAACGAGCCAGTCAGGACACCAGTCGAGGAAGTGGAAGTGGAGATCGAGCCACCAAGATGAGGAACGGACGGCGTTGAGACGGAGACGGAGGGCAAAGAAGGCTCGTGAGTATGAGAGATGATTTTGACAGCCCCAATGCTTGCACCGAGACCGACACCAACGCCGGCGGCGAAGCCCAATCCGGCCTTGACTTTTTCGGAAGTGTCCGTGGTCGACGTCGTCGTCGTCGAAGAGCTGACAGTCGAATCCTGGACGATGACCGTGTCGTGGTGTCCGTGGGTGACAGACTCTCCCTTCCCAACCGTGACTTGCGTATCGATAATGGAAACTCCTGAAGTCGGTTTAGCGGGATGGCCAACCGGAACTGGGTGGGGCATGGGAACTGAAACGGGATGATGGTGAACGTCGATGATCTACTGGCCGCTTCCGCCCGAAGACGTCACGGTCACCTGGGTAGAATCTTGGTGGGCCGAGGTCTGCTTGACGTCCGTGTTGCTGGTCGAGACTGAGGTGCTGATGTTGCCTGTAACTTGGCCGCCGAATCCAATGTGAGATGACTGAACGGGAACTGGTGCTGGACGCGGAATGACGGTGGTTGACGAGGATGTAGTTGAGGATGAAGACGTGCCATGAGTCGTCCGGGAGTCAAATGAACCAGTCAAGACACCAGTCGAGGAAGTGGAAGTGGAGATCGAGCCACCAAGATGAGGAACAGGTGGGGTTGGGATGGAGACGGAGGGCAAAGCGGGCTCGTGAGCGTGAGAGATGATTTTGCCAGCCGCAAGGCCTGCACCAAGACCGACACCAACGTAAGCGGCGAAGCCCAATCCGGCCTGGACTTTTCCAGAAGTCCCCGTGGTCGAGGTCGTCGTAGTAGAAGAACCGACGGTCGAATCCTGGACGATGACCGTATCATGATGTCCGTGCTCTCCTTTGCCAACCGTGACTTGAGTATCGATGATGGAAATACCCTCAGTCGGCTTAGTGGGGTAGTCAACAGGAGCTGGGGAAGGCATGGGAACTGAAACGGGTTGATGGTGAACGTCGATGATCTGGCCGCTTCCGCCCCAAGGACGGAGATCAAGGGTGCGTGCTGTGCCGCTGAAGATGTGACTCTTGTATTCAGGATACGCTACCCAGCCAGCCTTAGCCCTCCAGATCGTGGTGTCGGCCCAGGGGTCGATGTGGATGGTGAAACCTTTGGCGTCGATGTTGGAGGCGTAAGCTTTGATCCGGACGCTGCATCCGACCGCATCGATCATATTGAGGAAGACGATGACCTTGGGTGGAGTGACATAGGGGGATTGGAAGTTGATGCAGCGGGAGGTGAGCGGCTTGGGCTGGCCCAGAGGGTGATCCTCCTCCGTATTGAACTCGCCGATCTGGATGTCGAGATCTCCTGGCTTCTTGATGAGGAAGCCCATGCCAGCCATGTACAAAGTGGTATCGGCGCAGGTGTCGGCGTGCATTGTGCACTTCTGGGCGTCGATTTCATCGGCGTACCCCTTGGCACGAGGCACGGTTCCGGATTTGATATCAAGGGAGTTAAGGCCAGCGGCAACCTGGTGAGGAGCAACGTACTTCTCGGCGAAGTTGGTGGTCTTGGCGGTCTGAGGCTGGGGGTTGTTCCAGAGACGGACTTCTTCGGTGTTGAAAGGACCAAGGTGAGGCATATTGATCGAGAGATGTGATAAGGAGAGACGGTGGTTTAGAGCTTAAGAGATCAAGGATGAGAGCTTAGAGAGTGAACTGGATGCTTTGCTGGGGAGTGACCGTGGTCAACCAACTCCCTTTTATATCGTTCAGTCGCGTATACCGGCACTAATTTCTCCCCACGTAGCGTCGCACGATACCGATTCGCTCTCCCGTTTATCTGTACGCGAGCCGGCTGCGATCAGAAGAACCCGCGCCAAGACTTCTTGGCCTCCGAATTTGCTTGCAAACTCGGCGCGCGGGGGCTGCTCTGGTTCAAAATGAACGAAGGGGCTTGAATTACTAAACTGTACAAAAATATCGGATCTTGAATGCCAGAATAAAAAAAGCATTGGCGAGCAGGAGTCCGAAGGATTTAGTCACCGATCCACTAAACAATGCGACTGCGACGTTGTTGCATCCGACTATTCTCTTGCGACTTCGCATGCTTCTAGTCATAAATGATGACTTGCACGTCTTTCGTTGTCCTTCCGATGTTGTCACCGACCATCCTTTCATATTACCAAATGAGGGGGTCCTTTTTATTTATTCGTTTTAATAATTGAATTCCACTGAACAAGCCCGTGTACTTCACACTCTGGACAGAGTTATAATGGCTAGTTCACAGCGTTTATCCTGTAAATCCTATCAGACGTCCCTGAACGAGGGATATTCTATACTCATCCACGCGTATCAGGGAACAGAACAGACTTGAGAGAGGAAGGCTTGGCTGAAAGGTTTGCTCGGGGATATCGGGGCGGAGTCACCGCAGCTTCAAACCCATTTTACGCACAATAGCCACCCCAAATACAGAAGTCAAACGGGTTTGCAAAAATATCGTTAGAGAGCACACCAGTTTGTTGAAAGTCATGATTCAAAGGGGAGGAGAGATGGTACACTATGAGACCGAAGACCGATAATCCTTTGACTGAATGGCTTTGACCGGAGGAACGCTGGGCTGCAAGAGCTAAAGGTCGTGTCAGCCCGTGATCCGAATAAGCAATATTCCGACCTCGATGCTAACCTTAGTTGAAAGCGATGTAGCTGATACCAGCAACCCACACCTCTGTGTCCGCCCAGCTATCAATATGCCAGGTCATGCCGCCCTTGTCCACGTTGTCGACGTAAGCCCTGACCCTCGGGTTCCTCGCCGTAGAGATATCGAGCCAGTTGAAAGCCACGAAGACGCTGGGCTTCTTCCAGAACGAGACGCCTTCGAAGCTGACATCCTTCTCTTGCTTCGCTTGAGGGTGGTCCCAAGCACGGACGTCCATGGTAGTGGCTGTGCCGCTGAAGATGTGTTCCTTGTCTTCGGGGTAAGCGACCCAGCCAGCGATGGCCCTGTAAAGCGTGGTATCGGCCCAACTTTCGATGGTCATGGTGAATCCTTTGGCGTCAACACCGGAAATGCCGGTCCTGATGCGGGTGCTAGATCCCCCCACGTCGAATGACTTGAAGAAGGCGACGACCTTGGGAGGAGTGACGAAGGGACGTTCGAAGTCGATGCGACGGGTAGTCCTGGCCTGAGGCTTAGTCACCGGGTGGTCGTCTTCGGTATTGAATTCGCCAAACTGGAACTCGAGATCGCCTGGCTTCTTGATGAGGTAGTCCATGCCGGCCATATACAGAGTGGTGTCGTCCCAGGTCTCGGCATGCATTGTGCACTTCTGGGTATCGATTCCATCGGCGTAGGCTTTGACACGGACTATCGCTGCCTTTCCAGGCTTGACGTCGAAAGCATTGAGACCGATGGCAAGGTGGGGAGGGGCGACATAGGTCTTGGGGAAGTTGATGGTCTTGGATGTCTTAGGCTGGGTAGTGGGCCCAAGGTTGACGTCCTGGGTATTGAAGGTTCCAACTGCAGACATTCTGATGGAGTTGTAGTAGAGGTAGAAGACGGTTTAGAGCTTGAGAGACGCGTGGAAGAGAACTTGACGATCAGACTCGTTGGTTTTCCGAGGGGCTCTTCACTTGTGACTCCCATCCTTTATACCCTCAATCGACGGAGAATTCATGAACCGTTACATATACTCTACACGCTTTCTCACAATGGGCACCGAACAAAAGAGCATTTGAAGCCCTTCGATTTCCCACCGATCGGCGTTGTCTTCAATAGATGCCCACAAACCGCAAGTTGTTTACGAGACTGAGGAGATGAGGCCACTGCCTGTGTAACTAACGAAGACTTCTCTCCGTTAACTGGGCGTCGGAGTTCGGGGGCGATTTCGCTGCCGACTAGGTCCGAACGAGATAGAGACAATGGCTTCTACATTCGGAGTTCTGTTCGGCGTACTGCTTCGCGACTGATTTCTATCAGGTTCGTATCTCGCTGAAGTACACCAGTTCCACCGAAATATCTGTTTAAGAAGCAGGAAGAACGGTCGTGATCACAAATCAAGGGTGACTCGGTCCTCCGTGACTCCCTCTGATCACTGTCGGCTTGCAACAACCGCAGTCGAGAGGTTCCCGTGGTTTCTACGCAGCCGTGTCGTGATAGAATACCCTAGTACGACTCCATCGACTAGCTTCGCGTTTAGCCTTCCGCGACCCAGCACCGATTAGCGAACCCCCTCCACTTCGGGACCAAGGACCGTGACCGATCAGGTGTCAACGACCACTTTGCTCAGTTTGTCCAAAGGTATCGGGCGTCGAATGTTAGGACTTGAATGGAAAAGATCGATCTTGCTTACGATTCAACAAAAGGTACTGTTAGCCTAAACTTGGGTTTGGCCACATCTGTCAAGCGGAGTCACGATCAAAACCTCGACCGTCTCTCCAGTACTTCCCATGAGCATTCTCATGAGACCCCCGAGGCTCATATGATTGTAAAGCAATTTGTTTAAATTTCCCAACAGCACAAGAACGCCGATTAATAGGAATTCATTCAAAGGAAAAAAAAGCAAGGACGGCATGGGTATACATAAACAACGATGAGCAGGAGCGGGATAGATATGTATCGGGACCAAAAGAGTCTATGCATGTGCTCAAGAAAGGAACAAGCGACCAAGTGTCTGTTCGTGCATGAAGAAAATCAAAGGAAAAATGCAAAAGATGAAGCGGGAACAGACAGCACAGCAAAAAAAAAAAAAAAAACAAAAACACAGAACCGATGTAGAAGAAGGAAAAAAACATTTGGGGCCAGGGAGGCATGCAAAGAAGACGAGATAACCAAGATCAGATCGAGGTAGCGGAGAGAGAAAAGAGAGAAATTTGTTAGAAGCGCCTGGACCAGACAAAGTAGCGAGAAAAAAAGGTGGAAAAGAATGTCGGGTCGATGATTAAGAAGCTAATGGTATGAGTTGGGCTGCCGTCAGCTCGACTTGTAGAGCTTATGATTTTGTTATTCGGGGAAACAACTGAAGTGTCCAACAATAAAAACAGGAAGAGCAGAGGAGAAACTTGTTGAACGAGAGTGTGCGCGAATCGAGGGTGTGTAGAGCCGCCATGCCGAAGTTGTAGAAAAGAATTGAGAGGAAAGGTAATATTGATACACATAGGGTGAATGTTTTGCTTCATCTTCTGAGGTCCAAGTATGCTGGATTCTGAGACACTGTCCGTGAGGGAGGTTCTCCACGATTCCCTCAAATCAACCTTGCCGAAACTTTAGCCGGGCTAGCCCACCACCTTCGCTTTTCCTCTCGATCAGACGTCCGACCACCCATATCCATGTCGTTCGACACTTCCGACGACGACGCCGAGTCGGGGGGAGTGATCGGGAGCCGCTTGTCGATCACCGATCCACCGGTCCCAGGTCTTGGTCGGTGGTTGTTCAGGCCCTCCGCGCTAACACCATTCCTCAATGGAGACGAAGTTGATCGATTCCTCTCGAGTTTGCCGCCTGCACTGGGAGGCACGGCTCTCGTCGGTCGGGGAGGTGGAGGCGTCGGTAGTGGGAGTGGCGGGGGAGCGATCTCGTACCCGTTGAAGTAGGGTTGATTGTCCTCAGACGGCCGCCTGCCGACGCCAGGATATTTTGGGGACGAAGTGAAGGCCGGATGAGGAGCCGGTGGAGTATTTGCGCCGTACCGCCTGTCACGATCATCAATAGACTTCTTCCGCAGTACAGAGGGACGCGGAGAAGCGACGTCTGATGAATCGTCATCCCAGGACCCTCCATGCTGCGGTACCGTGGTTCCCCGAGTAGGGGGATTCCGTCCATGGCTGATTTGGGAGGCGTAATCGGAATTCTTGATGGACGAACGGGACGGGAGAGAAGCTGAGGGGCTAGAAACTTGATATGACGGGGAAGAAGTTGCAGAACCCCAAGTTCCAGTCCAACTGGTCGGAGGTGGAGCGGTACCAAATTCGTCTCGATTCTGACTCCTGCTGAACGCGGCGGCAATCGGAGTGGCCGACATTGAATGTGAACCAGCCGAACCGCTCTTGCCTCTGCGCAGGTCGGCGCCCGACGACTGCGACGGTGGGCTCCGGCTGGCAGGAGAACCATGACCGTGGTCCGAAATCGAATAATATCGAGGCTGATCTTCGGAATCTAACGTTGATTGCTGGGGCGGGCGAGGAACCGGATTACGTGCGTAACGAGGTTGTTCGGAAGGAAAATTACTGCGTCCGCTGTAAGTCGAAGGTGGGGGCGGGGAACCGAACGTGGACCCGAAAGTCTCTTGAGGGGAAGGCGGGAAAGGCGGGACTGGAGGCGCAGTGGAAGTGCTCGGCGATCGACCGTTGCTGTTTATGCGTGCTCGGGATTTGGCTGGTGTACTGGGAGCCGGCGACGTTGGTGTGAATATCTTGGATGGGACTGGTGGCGGGGGCGTTTGCAGTTGAGGACTGACCACTGGCGAGGAAGTCGATGAACTGACCCCTCCAATCGTCACCCTAGGACGAGCCGGGGGTGGACCGCCGCCCAAGCTCCTCGTCCTACTTCGTTCGCTGAATGTGGTCGAAGTCGACGTGGGTCGAAGTGAGGGACCGCTACCAGAAGTAGTAGTAGTAGGGGACGCGGTAAGCCCCAACCCGTCCGCCATCGGGTAGATCGCGAGATCACCCACTCCGCTCAACCACGCGCGCCTAGCCGCCCAAGACTCCTCCATCGGACCGGGCGTGCTGTCCAAAGACAAGCCATCGTTGCCGAATTTGGGCTTGGAACCGGAAGCCGTTCGGGCATGAGGGAAGTTGGACCCTGTTGGTGAACGCGCGTCGCTTGAAGCCCGCGTGACCACGACGTCTGGTGTTGGGACGGATGGAGTTGAGGCGGGCGATCCACCGGAGCAAGGGTACTCGTCGTCCAATGCACCACTCAGAATGAGGTCAGCCAGTGGCCATTCCACATCACCATCAGGCAACTGCGCCTTCAACACATCAGTCATCCCAGCCAGATCTATAAAGAAAAAGCGTAAGAAACGACGTAAAAAAAAAAGCCGTCAGCATCAGAACCAAAAAGCTTGATGACCCTCCCAAATCAACACAGCCTTTCTTTCCAAAACGGAGACTTACCGAGTATGAACGGTCGGACGGTTCTCTTTCCGGATGCGTTCGAAGAAAACGATGCTGAACCCTCAGCTCCAGAATCATCTCCTTCCTCTGCAAACTTTGGCCCTCCAAAACTCCAACTGAGCAAGAAAGCCTCCAAGTTCCTCACAAGCCGAGCGCTGCCGGGTCCGGCGGGAGTGGAAGCATGGCCCGGTCCGAACGGCAGAACGTGAACCAGCTTCGGGAGCGGGTACGGTCCCTGAGTCGAGGCCGACATGGCCGATACGCTCGAGAACATCCTCCCTCCTAACGACGGGCGTTTGCCGTGCCCTCCTCCTCCTCCAGACTCTTCCGACGAGGAAGGACGAGAAACAGGCGGTGTAGGCAAGGCAGAGCGTTTACCTAGGGCCTTGGCCGAAGGTGCAGGGTCGCCCACTCCGAACAGGGACCCAATCAACGCAACGCTCCATCGCTTCTTTGCCTGATGCCTATCTTCACCACCTCCATTCATTCCAGCTCCTCCCTCGGAGGTTCGGCCCCTCGTGACTCCCCCAAATCGTCCTTCGCCGGGCGACCTCCCCGATCCCCTGTGCGCCACAGGAACCAAGAACCGCTGTGCAGCGGTCGTGACCAGGATCGTCTGCTTGAGGAGCAGCTTGTTGTGCGAGGCGACGGCGTGGTTCGTAGCGATCGCTCCCCTGCCCAAAACCCCGTCCACACCGGTCGCGCTGGACGGTGGGAGGAAGTTGATTAGGGCGTCGAAAGAGGGGCGCATCGCTTTCTTGGATATGGTGGGGACGTCAGGGGTCATTTTTCCACGGGCGAAAGAGATAAGGGAGAATCGGCGCTTTTGAGCCGCAGGGGGCGTCAAGCTGGTCTTTGAAGGGGGTGGAACAGATCGATGTCCTGCGTGCGAGGTGCCCTGTCGTCGGGTTACGGACAAAGCGTTGTCGAACGAGCGGTCGTTGTTGGTGGCCAAATTCGACGTCGACATCGCGTTCCGCACAAACTTGCCGTTGGACGAGCTGGAGAACGACGGGCGCGCCGATTCCGAGTTTGGCGTCTCCACGATGAAAATGGAGCTGGTGTTGGACGACCCACCGCTGGCCAACGAGCTCGCGTTACTCCGTGAATTCAGCGCAAACCTCGCAGCCCAGGGCACAAGGCTGCCGTCACCGTCAGACAAGTCCGTCTCGTTTAATTTCGTTTTCGACCTCCATTTCCAGTTCTTGCTGCTGCCGATTCCGTCTGCGGGCCCTTCTCCTTCTTGTAAAGTGGCGAACATGGTTTGGCCGACGGGATTAGCCCTCCACGCGCTCCCCACGCGCTCCGCCCAATCAAGGACGGCGTTGAGCCGAGAGGCGCTGAGGTGCGGCTGCTCTCTTTCGGCGACTGCTTCCGATCCCGCACGCTGTTGCTTCTGCGCAGCCGCCGGTTGAGGACGGAGGCGGAGGACGCGAACGGCGGGAACGCATTTTTGAGGAGGAATGCTAAAGTCGCATTCGGCGGACTAAGGAAACCAGGGTCCGTTCGGGAAACAAGAGTGCGTTGTCGTTGCAAGGGTTAGATGAGACGTTGCGGGACCCGGTTTTGCACAAATGGAAAAAGAAAAGAGCGAGAGAGCGAAAACGTATGAGTGCCAAGGCAAGGTTCAAAGGGAGAGCAACTTCGGCAAGCCACCGGCAGGCGCATGTTGGAGCGTGGACTCACAGCAATCACAATAACGAGGGAACCGCTGAGGTAGCTTGATGTAACGATAGGCTCAAGGGCTGATGTTGGGGCGTCTGTCAAACGGGGGAAGGGGGGCGCGGAGACAACCCCGTGTGTCAGTCAAGGAGGAATTTCGAAGGGGGGGCGGTGGCCGATGACACCAAACCGAGACAGGCTCTGCAACAACGCACACAGTCCCATTTACTCACCTCCTAGGACGACAATAACCTTCCTCATGTTGGCAGTGCTAGCGACGAGGTCGTCGAGCCTCGTCGAGTCGACCTCCCATGGTTTTCTTCTGGACTGGAGGAGGATGGCGGAAGGGGCCGACGACGATACGATGTGCTGGATCTTCTGCGGTAAGCTCCCCGGCTTGTGTGGGTCGGTCGGGAAGCGAAGAGCGGGGCGAAAGGAATCAGTCTTCGGACGTCTTGACTGCTGTTGCTGCTGCTGCTGGGACTGCGAGGGATAGGCGACGAACGAGCGATCCATGTGCAGTGAAGTCGCCTGGAGGGGGGTAAATGACGATGATGTTTGAATATAAGTGAGCGAGCTCCCTCGTCGACACCTTTGTTAGGTTATGCAGTCGAGAGATGAGCGTCGCGGCCGGCGGCGACGGAGTAGGAGTATGGTCGAAGGTGAAAGAAGAGAGAAGGGGAAATAAGTGGACGGAATTTCTTTTGCCTTTGGTTTCGCTGATCAGCGACTTTCGGTGAAACCGAACAAAACCCGTGTGAAGCGTTCTACCAACGCCCTCAAACGGGACTCCTGACACCCCACTTTCTTGCACGGCGACCCTCCGCAGGGCCCTTGATCTTAAGCGCAATGACAAACGCCAACGCAATTGTCTTGGCGACTTCTTAGAAACCAAAACAGCCACACAACGCGTTTCGGCGGTTTCATTTGCACCTCAAAAACCCTATGAAATGTGCGCTGGCTTGCTGAGCTGGTAAAGTTACGGCGAAATGGAGGCACAGCGGTCTCACATATTTGCGAGGAAGCGGTTGCGAAATAATCGACGTCATAAGTGCTATAACAGACCCTTACCGCGGCACCCGGAAACGTTTCATCCTGCCGTCAAGCAACACAACACTCGGAAGCTGTCCCCCCTCCTCATCATGATCGTATGGGGTCCTCTTCCGTAAAGCGTCAAGCGCTTAATATGCTATGTGTACCGTATGGTCCTTCGCAATCGATCTCCAGAAGTGCACAGGTTCGGGGTCCGGCCAAGGCGGCGTCGGCTGCCCTAGCGCTGAGAATATCCCATCGAGGACATCACTCTTAGTGGTCTATGGAGTCCTAGGATAAGGTGGGAGGCTTAACATTGCCAAATTTACAATCTCCAGCATGACCAGGATGCGCAGCAGCCCAAGGTACGCCAGACAGGCCGTTCGGCAAGAAAGTTCGGCATCGTTTTTGGATTCGGCTTGGCAGCGTTTCCAATATTAGGGACAAGGACAAGCAATGACGCCTTTTTCCCATTAGGATACCTTTCCACTCTCGGATCATTCCAGATCATCCAACCTTGAACAACAGTATAAGGGTTCAGAGTCTTACAGATCGGATCACGTAAGAACCAACGCGTCAGCTCCCCGCGCCAGTGACGCCAAGAAGAGAAAAATACTCGTGTTTTCCATTTTATTTTTGGGTGCAAAACTTAAGGTGGTCATGGTCAGGATGCCGAGTGAGAGAGTCTAGACGGGATGATCTCCGTGAGCCAACGTTGCAAAAACGAGTCGACTGCGATCAAAGAGGTAAAAAAAGAAACGGGCCGCCGGGTAGGGACAACTCTTTGTTCGATATAACAGGAAGAAAGACAACGTTACTAGCATTATTAGCAAGTAACCAAGGGACCACGATCCACGTGTATATACACACACTCCTCAGCCGACGATCGAGCACAGCACACAATTGTGAAGAGAGAGCCGAGAAGGACGAGAGAAAAAGGAAAGAGAACAAAAAAAAGCCCACCAAACTAATAATATCATTGCACAGCGCCAAACGTGGGAGGCCTCGAAAGAGAGGAGAGGGAGAGGATACGTACAACATTTCATCCACCACAGAACATCAACCACTACACATCAGGGTACAGCCCATCCACGACCGCCACCGCCCCGTCCCCCCCCCCTCCCATCGCGAAGGACGACCCAGCCAGACCAGAAAAACAGAAGACAAAAAAACAGATAAAACACGTAGGGAGCAATTACAAAAAGTGTGTCGTGTTTATTCCTTTTTTGATCCTTTCAACCCTTGGCTCCATCCCTCTTTTTCTGCTTCACTAGGAAACCCGCGCTTGGATTATAAGGATGGGGTTTCCCACTGCCCTTTAGAATCTGTCATATTACACACAGGTACGCGAGACAGTAGTCCGGGGTGGATGGACGAGTCCGGCGGGATGGGGACGATGCCCGAAAAGTCCAAACGGGGGGCGGAGTGGGAAAGGCCGCGATGTGGTGAGTGAATGGATGCGATTACGGTGGCAGAAGGGATGGCAAAGAAGACCAGGGGCCAAGAAAGGAAAAAGACGGCATAAACGTCGGTTACCCGATTCGTCAATAATATCAACCAGCAAAAAAAAAAAAAGAACCTGGAACGAGCAAAGCGACATCTCATCGACGATCATCAATCGCACCATTTATTATATCAAACTCTCCACAGTAACTTGGTGCTGAGAAGAGCGTCATCAGTTTTCCGTTTTGGCAAAAGAATTCGTTACCCGGCCTCAACGACCTATTGGGTTTCGCAATATTTCTCGTCGGTATAACTCCTCACTACGATGAGGATTAATGCGAACCTGGTGCGCTCTGCAAATCAAGTCCAATATCATGCTTCTGTGAAAATTGCGACACTACCTCGGGACTGAACGTATACGACACGCCGCGGTCGTTTTTTCGCACCAACCGATCATATCCTTGTCATGATCGGACCATAGGAGGTCGCAAAGCAGACCTGGCGCCAGATTTATTCTCAAGTCAGCGAGAAAATCTTCGCTCAACTGGAATATGCTACCGCACCCAGAGTCTGGAACATCCGTAGCCCGCCATATCCTCCGGATTTGGTCCACACTCTGCAGCTCAGGACTCAGTCCACCGTGCATCGCAAAGATCTTTTTCACCAATGAGAGCAGCGATAGGTAAGTAGTTGAAGCAGTCCGTGAACCACTTCCATATCTTGACGTTGTTAGGTCGCTTGCCTAGACGCGACCAATCGGTCAGCCAAGGAAAAATCCCAATCCTCTTAGGGGTAAAGTACCCTGTGAATCTTCACATTCGTTGTAGAATCCCGTAAACTCGATTGATACTCGCGGATTCATGGGTTCCCGCGGAGAAGGAAGAAGTTCTCTGGGTACTTGCAAGATCTTTGTACGCCAGTAACAGGCAGATCGTCTCCAACGACTGCTTGCCGCGATCTACATAGTCGCCAAGGAAGAGGTAATTTGCTTACGGGGGGGCCACCACCGCACGCTAACAGTCGGAGGAGGTCGTAGTATTGACCGTGGATATCACCTAACCCCAGTCCGCGGAAAAAAACAAAGAACAAACCTCACAAAGCGTCCGTCCAAACTGCGATTTAAATACGACAAACACAAGAATATCATAATGGTCGGGAGTATAGGTAATTAAAACCCCAACCTATTCACCGCATATATTCATCGGTGCTTCAAGTTCGAGCGGAATTGGTTGCTCAATGAAGATCTCTTGTGCTGCGGTGCAGGGACACTTTGATTTCGTACTCTGCCAGATGGCCAGACAGGTTTCCCCTGCCGATGATCGTGCGCTGCGGAAGAACACGCAAAAATGTTCGGTGTGACGTCAGTAAAGTCTTCCTTCACACTGCTTCGGTGCCAAGGAGAGGTTGACGTCCACCGCAGCATGCCGGCCGGCAGACCGGCCCAAAACTCACCTCCAAGAAGTCGAGCTATGATATTGTCTAAATCGATTTCTAGTGCTTCAGCCATAGCCGTTATAGTTGAAAGGAGTCGACGGTGGTGGTGGCGGGGTGAGGAGTCTCCGTTTGTTACCCGCAAGGAGACAGCCTTGAGAGCGTCAGGGCGCGGGGGTTCCCCAGTATTATTTACATAGTAATAATCTAAAATGTTAAGGAAAAAACGAGAGTCCGGCGACATTATATAGCGCACACGGCCGGGGGGGGGGAACGACGCTAACAAGTCCAGACTATTCTACGGGCGTTTCGCTCAAAGCTCTTTAGTATAGGAGCATGCATGCTAAAGAACTTCTTCCGATTGGTCCAAGAGGCCGCTCGGGTTGCTTCTTGAGGGCGTCCGGCTGGGCGAGGAACCGGCCAAGAGCCTAAATGCCGTCTTTCGTTCCGAAGATGTCGGCGAGATTGAGGTCGGGCACAACCTCCGAGAGTAGGTCTCTCGATCCTTTGAACATAGGCCAGTCTTGAAATAATGCGCGCGCGCCCCGGAAGCGTTCTCCGCATTGGCAGCTGGTGTCTTCCGAAGGGACAAAGCGACGGTAGTACTCTCCGACCAATGGGGGACCTGTCCGGCACTAAGGACCTCTCTTGCTAAGGACTTGCAGTGTTGCATCATCATCCGGCGGAACGCCACCCCAAGAAGAGAAAATACTCGTCTTCACTTTTAGTTTTGGGCGCAAAGGTGGTTCGATATAACAGACGTGAATGATGAGAGGAAAAACAACATTATTGCACAGCGACCAAGGAACGACGATCCACGTGTATGTACACACACTCCTCAGGCGTCGACTGATGACGACGACGATCGAGCACAGCACAAATCGTGAAGAGAGCAGAGAGGGAAGAGAGAGAAAAAGAAAAGAAAAAAATGTCTACCAAACTAATAATATCATTGCACAACACCAAACGTGGGAGGAAAGAGAGGAGAGGGAGAGGATAACGACACTTTCATCCACCACACCAGCCAAAGAGGAAATCCTTCCAGCCACTACTACTACACACCATCACTTCACAGCACAGAGTATACGGCCCATCCACGACCGTCGCCCATCACCGCCCGTCGCGAAGGACAGACAACCCAGACCAGCCAAAAAAAGGACAAAAGAAAAAACGACCAACAACGGATGAGGGGAAGTATTACAAAATGAAGTGTCGTCGTTTTTATTCTCTCTTTCGTCATTCTTTTCAAGCCTTGGCTCCATCCTTCTTTTTCTGCTTCCGTGGAGGAGTCATCTGTCGACCAGCCATCCCTCCTGCCCCGTACGGATATTTGGCCTTTTTCTCAGCCGGCTTGAGAATCTGTCATACACACACACGCAAGACAGTAGCAATCCGGGGGGTGGTCGGGTCCGGAAGACAATGCCCGAAGTCCAAAACCAAGGCGGGGTGGGAAATGCCGCGATGTTGTGATTGGGTGGCGGGTGGATCGGTGGGAGTGATTGCAGTTGAAGAAGAAAAAGATCGCCACGGAGGACCAGACCAAGATTGGAAAGAGAACGGAGTAAACCAAAAACGTCAGTTACCCGATTCGTCAATATCAAAAAGAAGATAACAGCAGGACGAACCTGGAACGAGCAAAGCAACGTCTCATCGACACTCATCATTGCACCCGCATTATCAAACTCTCCACAGTAATTCGGTGCTGAGAAGAGCGTCACCAGTTGCCGTTTGGCAAAGAATTCGTACCCGTCCTCAACAACCTGTTATGCCCCGGTTCAAGTCAGCTTCATGGGATATTCCCCATCAAGAAGCTAAGAAACCGTACCTGATGCGCTCGACAGATCAAGTCCATATCATGCTTCTGTAGGAATCTTGACACCACGTCTGGACCAAACGTAAACGACACGCCACGATCGTTTTCACTCCACCCGGTGATATCCTTGTCAGGATCGGACCATAGGAGATCGCAAAGCAGACCTGCGCAGATTTACAAGGTTAGCGCAAAGTTTTCCTTGGACTCCTTGCTAGCGCACCAGTGTCGGGAACGTCCGTAGGCCGCATCACCCTCCGAATCTGCTCCATACTCTGCAGGTCAGGACTCAGTCCACCGTGCATCGTAAAGATCTTTTCGTCGATGATAGCGGCGATAGGTAAGCAGTTGAAGCAGTCCGTGAAAGTCTTCCATAGCTTGATGTTGTAGCGTCGCTTGCCTAGATGCGAGCACACGACCAGTACCTGGTCAGCCAAGGAAAATCTCACCCCCTCTCAGGGTGCGAACTACACGGAAATCCCCTCACATTCGTCGTAGAACCCGTAAATTCGATTGATACTGGCGCATTCGTGGTTCCCGCGGAGAATGAAGAAGTTCTCCGGGTACTTGATCTTGTATGCCAGTAACAGGCAGATAGTCTCCAGCGACTGCTTGCCACGATCTACATAGTCGCCAAGGAAGAGGTAATTTGCTTCCGGTGGGAAACCACCATATTCGAATAGTCGGAGGAGATCATAGTATTGACCGTGGATATCACCTAGTTCCAGTCCGCCGCGGAGAGAAAAGCCCCACACACATCGTCAGTCCAAACTGCGATTACGGAGAGAGGGGTGTGATGGTCGCAAGGGTGTAAAATCAAAACCGACGACTCACCACATATCTTTATCGGTGCTTCCAGTTCGAGTAGTATTGGTTGGTTGATGAAGATCTCTCTTGCTTTTGTGCAGAGATGCTTGATTTCGTACTCTGCCAGCTGGACCGGCTTCCCCGGTCGATTACCGCGCACTGCAAAGTATTCTGCGTCAGCGAGTCTTCCTTCACGTTATTTCGGTGCCAAGGACAGGCTTGGCGAAGAGGTTGAGAGGTCCACCGCAAGACATCGGCCGGCACAGCTGGGGGGTGGGGTGGCGAGACTCCGGACTCGACGAGACCGCAGTTCCATTCTAGACTGTCGACAATCGCTCGTCCCCGAAGTGCATCTCAAACCCTCGCAGAGAATGCACATATGGAGTTCTAGGGACGCTGCAGTCGCCACTGTTCCAACCCTCTAACCACCCGCAACGCCGCCCCGCGCGCGCGAGAGAGAGTCACGCAGGATCGTCCCACACACGCAACACCGTTGCCAAACGCCCACCGCAACCAACCACGCGGAGACCCGCAAATTTTCTCCTCTTTTCAGCTGAACCACGTAAGGGGGGAAAGGCTTACCCTCAAGGAGTCGGTCTATAACACTGTCTAAATCGATATCTGCTTCGGCCATGATCGTTGTAGTTGAAGGGAGTCGAAGGTGGTGTAGTTGTTGACGTTAAGAGAACAAAAGGCTTGGTAGTACAACAAGGTTGCGGTGCAGTGTGTGTGTTTGCGGGATTTGAGAGTTGCCTGACTGGCTGACTGTCGTGCGGAGAGTAAGTGAACTTGTTGGGTTTTGAGAAAAACGTTCGTCCGTGCGGTCGTCGTGCTGTTGCAGCTGCTGGTGGCGAAACCGATGAGGATGGGGGAGAGGTTAAGGGAAGAAGAAGGTTGGTGAGGCCGAGAAAGGGTCGGGGATTGTGAGTCGGACTGAGCGGTGACAGGGCACAACTGACTGACGCGAAAGTCGTTTGGCTGTGGGTAGAACTAGAACTATCCAGAAAGAAAAAGGATTGGAATTCGATAGTCAGTCGATTTTTCAAGACCCGTCCGACTTTTTTTTCTCTTTTTTTGGTCTGGACTGGTAGAAAAAGGGATGGGTGATTTCGGGGATAACCTTGCATCGACGCTGCGACTCTCTATGTGCGCCTGGAAAAGTGAACGACTCCACTGATTCCGCTATCGCTCGTCCCATCTAGTCCACTTCCTCAAGTTATCGCGGTATAGCCACCAAATCTGGCCCATGAGGCGGTCACTTGCCCAGCCCGCCGTGACTCAAGGGACACAAGGGAGAGGGGCCACCTGGGATATAGGGTGTGACAAAAAGACGCTGAGGGACTTACCAACGACCTAGTAATCCCTCAACAGCACCAACTCGGAAATTGTCAAACCGCTTGTCGGTCGGTCGGAGGCGGATTTGAAGTAGGAGAGAGAGAGCTTTGAGGGAGGTGAGCAAAGGGAGAGGGGAGAGGATCGTAGAGGGGCCTATGCACGGGAACGCTGGGTCGAAGCAAAATCTCTTTTCGAACAATTCGACGGGGAGCGTGGGTTCCTTTCCCTCTCCGCCATGCAACCCATCCACACTCTACCCGACACTCTCCCGTACACACGAAAACGTGTCTATCAGCTTCCAAGTATTTTCCAGATCATAACCGCAGTCTTCCAAAACGATATATCGAGCCTTATGATCAACTGGCAGGCCACCCGGCTATTTATGCAATAACATGTTGGTAATAATGAACCCGCCCGTGGATGATGTGCGCGATCCTCGTGCTGGGCAAAATAATCTGATGCGTGTTCCAAGCTCGAAGGTCAACCTTAACTTCTCCTCCGCTTCGATGTTCCAGGTTGCTGTGCCTGTAACCATCTCTTGCCACGTTCCTTTCCCTATCGCGCCGCGGACCTCCGGTAATATGATCACCGGGCAATTTTCTCTCTGGAGGCGCGGAATCAGCGAAGCCCATCCCGTTATCAAAATGAGTACGTTACAGTCAATCTACACGGAACAATGAAAAAAGAGTCAAATGATTGACGCTGCCAGGCCCTCAACCGTCCCTCAAACACGCCTCAGACACCTCTTCGGAACATGCCCACAGATCCTTCGCCAGCTGCTTATCTTGAGCAAACCCTCTGGCTTCCGTCCAACGATTGTATGGTTCCATGTACGCACCCTTCCACTTCTCGGGCAAGGCTTTGATCTCCGGTGAAGTCGCAGCGAAGAGCGAGGCGAAGGAGCCTTGTTCGGATGTCAGTCCGAACCACCTGAAGACCCAGTCCAACAGGACGATGATGATTCCAGCAGGGAAGGACTTGTGATGTACCCCGGTGTTCACCAGACCTGGGTTGATTGCGAGACAGGTTATGGGTATCTTCTCGGCATCGATCCGAGATTGCAGTTCCTTGACGAAGAGGACGTTTGCCAGCTTGCTGGCGACTAGACAGGACAGTCAGTCATTTGATAAAACCGATTATGATCTGCATCCTCGCTCACCGTATCGTTTGTTGGAATTACTAAACCCGTCTCCGTTTATCGCATTCCATCCCTCGAGCGTGCGGAAGTCGGGCTTGGCTGAGACATCCTTGTACATCCAGGACGACACCTGTGCGAGCTCATAAGTTATTCTTTTATCTGGCTCCTAAAAAATAGTCTTTACTCACAACTATCACACGAACGTCAGAATGCGGTTCCGCGGCCGTCCTTTTGAGAATCGGAAGCAATTCCTGAGTGAGAACGAATGGTCCAAGATGGCTAGAGATCGTCGTCGTCAATCGCTGACTAGACTCCATTCAGCTCGGAGACCCACTTGATGGACATGACCTTGTTGAATGTCAAACCACCCTCCGACGCCGTATGATACCCAAACAAATTCCTGAGAACCTCCTTAGACATTAAGCCTTCAAACAACCCCCAGACGAGGAACTTACACTCCCGCATTGGAAATAAGAATATCAAGGCGCGTCTCTTGAGCGAGAAATCTCTGAGCACCAGCTTTTGCCCGTCTCGGAGTCTCGACATCCAGTTCGAGCCAATGCACTGAACCGGCAGAAAAACGGCCTGCAATAGACTGGCTGATATTTTCGACCGCTGATTTTCCCCGACTCTCGTCTCTGGCTCCTAGGTAGACCTAAAGCGATTTGGCATTAGTCGAGATTACGACAAAAGAGGAGCGACTAGTCGACCGGCCTTGGCACCCTTCATGGCCAACCACTTCACCGTCTCGTAGCCAATCCCAGAGCTAAGGGTAAGCAGTCAGCACAGATCCCATTTGGTTACACTCGTGCCAGTGAGCCACGTACTTAGCCCCCGTCACAATCGCGACTTTACCCTTGAGGTCTGGAATCTCCGTGGAAGGATCATAATGAGAGTAACCACGTGAATAGTCGGGAAAGATTTGCATGGTTAAGTTGACGGGGAAGGGGGGGGGACTCTCGATGTGCCCAAAGCGACGATATCGAGGGACAAGAGATTTGAAGCCAAAGCTCGGGCCTTCGCCGAGGTTGGACTTGGTAAGCTGCGCCTTACTCAGCACTGACGATTCCGAGCTGACAAAGACTGTTTTCTTGACGTGAGACTTGCAGTACCAGATTAGGTAGAAGAGGATTGCGTGCATTTGCTCCTGGATTTGTTCAGAGCTGCTTGGAGTTCCCACCTCACCTCGAGGAATGCATGAATGCATCCCCCTGACCTTCTGTGCCTGTACGCATCGCTCCGCAGCTACTACTAGGGTACAAGTTCCTCTCCCCGTGGCAATTCAGTGATCCCATGCTTTCGAAGTTACGGTCAGGTGGGCCTGGGCTTACAGCTGGTCGTCTTTTATCCCGCTCGGGACTTGGCATTTGTAATGTGAGCCCTTATATCGACCGCCGGGACCTCCAGTTCGACACAGGAATCGAACAGGAAGTTTGTATTCCGATGCAAGCCAAGCACTTTGCCTTTATCTTCACCTCACAAAGCAGAAAGCACGACGAATGCACGTTTGAGAACCGGGCGAGTACTCGCTTGTAATGTTTTAAAAGCACGTGGACACGATATCATCTTTTTTGGAGTTTGACTCTCAGCCATCCCTCAAACACGCCTCAGACACCTCTTCGGAACATGCCCAGAGATCCTTCGCCAGCTGCTGATCTTGAGCAAACATGCTGACCTCCGTCCAACGATTGTACGGTTCCATGTACGCACCTTTCCACTTCTCGGGTAAGGCTTTGATCTCCGGTGAAGTCGCAGCGAAGAGCGAAGCGAAGGAGCCTTGTTCGGATGTCAGTCCGAAATACTTGGCGAACCAAGTAATAAGGACGGCGATGATCCCAGCCGGGACGGAATTTTTCTGCGCGCCGGTGTCCACGAAACCTGGGTTGATTGCGAGACACGTTATGGGTACCTTCTCAGCATCGATCCGAGATTGCAGTTCCTTGACGAAGAGGACGTTTGCCAGCTTGCTGACCACTATATGGGCAGTCAGTCTTTTGATAAAGCCGATTAGGATCTACGTCCTTCGCTCACTGTATCGTTTGCCGGAATCAATAAACCCTGCCCCGTTTATCGCATTCCATCCCTCGAGCGTGCGGAAGTCGGGCTTGGCTGAGACATCCTTGTGCATCCTCGACGACACCTGTGCGAGCTCATAAGTTATTCTTTTTTCAAGTTCCTAGCCAACAATCTTTACTCACAACTATCACACGAACGTCAGAATGCGGTTCCGCCGCCGTCCTTTTGAGGATCGGAAGCAGCTCCTGAGTGAGAACGAATGGTCCAAGATGACTAGAGATGTCGTCGTCAATCGCTGACTACACTCCATCCAACCTGGAGACCCACTTGATGGACATGACCTTGTTGAATGTTAAACCACCCTCCGACGCCGTATGGTACCCAAGCAAATTCCTGAGAACGTCCTTAGACACAGAGCTCTTCAACGAACCCTGCACACGAAAGACTTACACTCCCGCGTTGTGAATGAGGATATCAAGACGAGTTTCTTGAGCGAGAAATCTCTGAGCGCCGGCTTTTGCGCGTCGAGGAGTCTCGACATCCAGTTCGAGCCAATGCACCGAGCCAG
>WSUB01000028.1:305741-326266 GCA_019633425.1 Tulasnella sp. 424 | reverse complement strand
TCGATTCGTCCTCGATCGAATTCCCGGAAGACGGCCCGGAGTTTCGTGGAGGATTTGCGACGGTTTCACGAGCGTTTCTGGTTCCTGCTTCCGCCTCCAAAAGTAGCGCGGACGATTCGGCTCAAACCAGAGGCGAGAACGAGTCTGACGATGGAACGCCCAAGCGAAAGGTCTGTTTCCAACGAGACTCCCTTTGTTTCCTACAACAAGTCGTTGACCGAGCTGGCGTCCATATGTTAGGCCATAGCAGTAAAGAAACTGAAGATCGAGAACGGAAAGGACAAAGAGCGAGTATTGGGGGTGAGAATATGTCATCCCATCGCGTTGAGCTCTTGCACATCGCTAAGTCTTCTCAGTTGGCACTCAGGGAAGCGGGATTCTTAACCGAGCTTTCTCACGAAAACGTCATCAAGCTTGAAGGATTCGTTGAAGATCTGGCCGAGGATAGGGTTTGGCTGATCTTTCCCTGGGCCGCCCACGGATGTTTAAAGGACTTCGTTGGCTCAGCGGACTGGGAAGTTCCGGAGCGAATATGGCTGGTAAGATCAGGACATTACCTTTCGAGTCACCCTCTGAGTCACCCTATGCCAGATCGACGACGTAGCGAGAGGAGTGGAGTACCTTCATAATCTGAATCCGCCGATCTACCATGGCGACCTCAAATCGGTGGGTCCGGATGTGTAGTACTGCGATATGACATTTGGCAACCTTAAACTCTATACTACATAGGCCAACGTGTTGGTAAACTTAAACTATCGCGCAGTCATCACTGACTTTGGTTCTGCGCGTCGTCTTATAAAAAAGGATCCTCCTGAGCAACCCCAGAAAAGCAAAAGGGGTGTACAGCCAGCGCTGTTGCTCGAGACGGAATTCTGTGAAGCCACCAATACCGTGACACTGAAGGGGAATCGATTTACTCTTCGCTGGGCTGCTCCGGAGCTGCTCATGGAAGATGAACCTGGCATGGAACCCGGCCTATGGAGCGATATCTGGGCATTGGGCTGGATATTTTACGAGGTATACCAAAATCCGTACATTGTTCTTGATGGAAGCTTACAGTCAGCACTGGAATAGGTTATGACAAATTCGATTCCGTTTCAAAATGTCCAAAAGGACACTGTCGTAGTGATACACGTCATTCAGGGGAACCTCCCATCTGTCGCTGACCATGCCAACATGGTGTTGATCCGGCGACTTTACTCGCTAATGATCATGTGTTGGAGTATCGATCCCAGCAAGCGACCAACAGCTGAGGATTGTAGAAAGTCGATGTATTGGATGGCGAGTGGTCCTGGTATTTGGGTTACTAGAACACAATTTGACTTATCGCTGTACAGCCAAAGATTCTTCCCGATCCGCAGCGAGCCTCAAACATGTCGGGATTCCAAGTCCGCTCTCCTGCCCTTCTTATCAAACTGGGAAACATGCATCGAAATCAGGATGACTATACCATCGCGTTAAAATATTATACCGAAGCCTTGGGCATCTGCACGAGGACCGCTGACAATGCAGGAAAATGCAATGCTCTGTGGGGTCTTGCCGATGTGCATCGACTTCAACACGAGTACAGCGAAGCCGTTCCGCTCTACTCCGAAATCGTCCAAATCTGCACCGACACCGGCGACAAGAACATAAGGGCCAGAGCTCTGTGGGGGCTTGCGGAGGTGCATCGGATTCAAGACGAGTACAGCGAAGCCGTTCCGCTCTACTCCGAAGCCGTCCATATCTTCACCGAAATCGGCGACCGAGAAGGGAGAGCCGACGCTTTGAGTGGCCTTGCTACTGTGCATCGGCTTAAAAGCGAGTACAACGAAGCCGTTCCACTCTACTCCGAGGTCATCCAAATCTGCACCGACGTCGGCAACAGACAAGGAAGAGCTGACGCTCTGTGGGATCTCGCCGAAGTGCATCGATGCCAAAAACAGTACAGCCAGGCCGTTCAGCTTCTCTCCGAATGCCTACAAATTAGTATCGACATTGGTGACAGATACGGAAGAGCCTGGACTCTGAAGTGCCTTGCCGACATCCATCGCGACCAGGATCAGTACGAAGATGCAATCCGCCTTTATGAACAAGCTGCTGCCATTCTTGAAGAAATCGGAAATGCTCGGGATGCAGCAATCGTATCAGAGGAGGTCGCCAACGTCCGTCAGCAACTCGAACCAGCGAAGGCGGAATGATGTTCACGGAGGACATTTCGAGATCGACCGAGATTCCTTTCCTGATATCCGACTGTAGTTCATGTAACGCATGTTTCTGTACAAATTTGTGAGCTATATATCCTGTTGGCTACGATGCTGGTACTCCGTGAGTCTCCATTACATCTTGTCCTTATTTAACCATCTTTAGGCACCTTCACCCGCTCTCCCCAAACTGCCTTTCCACTTCATTCGCCATAGCACCCAAAGTCTCAAACTTCCAAGTATACGTAACTTTGACCCCTTGTTCCTCTAAATCACTCTCCTTCGCACCAACGATCGACCCCTGCCTCGCGATCCAACTCGACTTTAAGCCCAACTTGTTCGCAGGAACGTGATCGTGGAACAAGCTCTGCGCGGTAGGCAAGACCTGGCCGGACTCGACGCCCCACTCTTCTCGCACTTTGCGCAGCGCGAATTGGGAGTTCCGCAAATCGGGTTTGTACGACCCGATATCTTGAGCGGTGAGGATCAAGTCGAACGTGAACCCCGAACCGTCTTCGAGTTTGCGTTTGGTATGCGCGAAGCTAGCCCGGTCGACGTTGGACAAGATGACGAGTTTGTAGTGCTTCGACAGTCGACGAAGCGCGTCTCGCGTGTCGGGGAACGGTTCCCAATCCGCGATGGACGCTCCGAAAGCGGCGTCTTCTTCCGCGGAGGGTGTTAGGCCGAAGTGGTCACTGGCGATGGTGGAGTGGACTTTGGCCAGGACGTCGGCGTAGAGCATGGTTGGGTTCGCGCTTTGGATGGCGCTTTCGACTTGCACGAAGAGTTTGAGGAGGTCGGTTCGGGAGGTGGAGGAGTCTGTGGTCTTGTTAGCTCGGGAGAGGAGAGGTTGGAAGGCGTTGATGATCCCGCTCTCCCAGTCCTAAAAGCGAAAAGAGTGATGAATGGTAAGTACATTTTATGAACAATGTGGATGGAGGGAATGAGAGAAAGACATACGACGAGAGTGCCGTAGCAATCGAAGACGAGGCATTTGAAGTCGGTGAGCTTAGACATGGCTAGTTTGGTCGAGGGTGGACAGCCAAGTTGAGCCGTCGGAGCAAGATATATTGCCTTGAGGTAGAAGAGTCAAGGTATGCTATTATGTGAGCGGAGATAGTGACGGTGCCGCCAATTTCGCTTCGCAGATATCCCGCACGGGTAATGCAAGCGGAGTCAAAGCCTGAGAGCCAACGAAAGGGCACTCTCGTAAAGCGAAACCTTACGAAAGCATATAACACGCCACCCCCGACTTGCAAGTCAAAAAAAAATACCCACCACAACATCATCATCGAATTGTATTTCTGACCTACACAGAAGAAGTTGACGATACAGCATCATTCTTCAACCAATCTTTACTCGGGTCTTCCAAATAATCGTCGAAATCCACGACCAATCGCTCCAGTCCCGTTTCCTGTGCCGCGCGGGACTTGACCTTCTCTGGAATCGCAGCGTCGGCCAAGTCGAATTTCTCCGGCCTTGAGCTTGCCCGTGAGCCTTGTTGTTTGGGAGGTTCGATCATCACGACGTCGATTGCGGCGGCATTGGTGGACAATTTGGACGAGTTGAACTGGTTAAAGAATGCGGGGGTGTCCGAAAAAGCGGTAAGGAATCAAGACGAAGAAGGTAAAGAGAGGTTGGGACGTACTACGAGTGCAAAGGCGAGCGGGAACTCGCTTGTGAGTGATTGCAGAACGTGGTGGCCGTGTGCGGGTAGTGCCACGTCGTGCGCACGTTCGGAAGCATGATAGTAGCCTACTATCCTTGTTTCCGTCTCTTTTGCATATATCGAGACCTGAAAGAAGACGTCCCGACTTTAAGGTTAGACCACCAGCGAGCCTATTTCAACACGACGGTTTTCCTCACAAGTTCAAGTCCAACCTCCGTCATCGGGCTCAAGCTCGTCCAATGATGACATAACGGCACCGCATCAACGACGTCCCATATCTCTTCTTTCCCCTCAACCGACCTCCTTCGACCCAAGAAGACACCTGTGACAGAGGCGTGCGGATGTTTCGCTGCGTGTAAGAAGAATTTGAGATAGGCTTTTTCTTGGAGGTTGAAAGAAGGTGCTACAGAAGCGGCGGGAGTCTGAGAAGACATGTGTCGGGTGTTTGAAGATTGTGAGGTTTTCCGGCTTTGGAAGTTTGCTTTGAGGGAGTCTGGCTCGTTGGTCGGTGGGGGTCGCTGAGAAAGGGCTAGATGCGGCGAGGCACGGAATCACGTGATGGACCGGACCAGGACGGAGGACCGGCTCCAGTGGGGGTGGAATCGCTAAAACCCAGCACCACGGGCAGAGTCGCTAACGCATACACATGCAAGTATAATCGATAGGAAATCTAATCTATATCAAGAACTATTTCCCGTCGACGCGGTCTCTCTTCGTCAACGCCCGGATTGGGTAGCACTCACCTTTGGACGCGCGAAGTAGTACTCCACACATCGGAGCCTTCTCCAGATGTTCTATCATTGCGGTGTGAACGACCCCCGCTTGCTCAGCCACACACACGGCTTATCTGCAACCATAGTGGTGGTATATAATAGCTGGAATGGGTAAGAAATGACTTTGCTTTACGGGCTTCTTCCCCCTCTCCATCCAGTTCCTGTCGCCGTCTTTGGTTTAGCTAGGTCGTCAACGTCCGGACAATCGCGCAACCTGCACGTTCGTCGTTTCGCATACGAAGGTCGGGCGTCTGATAACCATCAATAGTGGGGATGTCTCTCTTTTCTTGTGAGCCACATCGGATGAATTGTGGCACGTCGGTTGGTGGCTGGGCAGTCTGACCGTCGCGACAAGTCGAAAGTCGGGGGTGCGCGCGGAATGGTGACGCGATGATTGGGGGAGATAAAGCCCTTGCAAGATCCGATGCTTGTTTCAGCTGTACTCAAAGTTTCGTCGTAGGGGGGAAAAGGCCGCTATAAGCCGAAAAAGGCCTTTACGTCCGGGTGGAACTGAGCCCTCGGTGCAATACGCCCCGAACTGTGTGGACAGTCGACTTCCGAAGTGCTGGAGAGGGTGGGGATCGCTGAGAATAAGATGGAGGTTACACCTTGGGGGAGTTATCCCGACTTTCAGAGAAGGGGGGCTGGAACGTATGGGATAGGCTAGTGGGCGAGAGTTGGGGGTTCATTCGGTTAGCGTTCCCCCCAGCGTTAGTGTCAGCCGGTGATAGACTAGACAGCGAGCAGCATTGGTAAAATTTATCCATGAACCGGAGACAGAACGCTTAACGCAGCCAAGTTGGTGATTTTTCTGAGATAGGAAATTGGGCAGGTTCGGGGTGCGTCGGTGGGTGTGGGATGATTGGCGTCATATAAGAGAACCGACCCCGCAACGCAGCGAGAAAAAGATTCGTTCCCCAACTGCCCTCACTCATCACTCACTCACCCTCTCCCCTCCTCCGCTTCCCTCCCCCTCACATCTACCCCGGCCACAGTTCTTCCGGGCTCTACCAATTATCTACTTTATCTATCTCGACAGAGCTCACTGACCACACCCAAGCCATCTCCCAGCCACCCCTACCTCTCCCTCCTCTAGACTCTCTCCATCATGTCGACCGCTGACGAGCCACCACGTCGCGACGTCAAGAACCATCTTCTCTTTGAGTGCGCATGGGAGGTCGCTAACAAAGGTGGGAGCGATTTTCCCGTCTTCCGTCGAGATTTTCAGGTGTGATCGACCGGGGGGGCGACGTCGCTCAGCGACCCCGAGTTCACCCAATATCACTCATTTGGTGGCACTCTCACCTGTCTTGTCCCTCTCACAACCAACACTGGTTGATTTGAGACGACGTGCACGCTATTCAGCGACGTCGGAGGGCGGATGTCCTGTTATAGGGCCATGCCGGCTCGAAGGGTCCCTGTTTGACTCTCTGATTCGGGCATCAATTAGCTTCTCATGACCATTAGACTGACCCACACACGCGCCTTCCATCTTTTTTTTCCCTTTTACCGTGCAGTCGGCGGTATTTACACCGTCATCAAAACCAAGGTTCCAGTCACAGTATCGGAATATGGCGACCGATACACTCTCATCGGCCCGCTCTCCTACAAGACCGCTCCCATGGAAGTCGAACCTTGCGAACCTACGGACCCTGCCATGATCGGCACCATCAAGGGCATGCGCGACCAAGGCGTCAAGATCCTCTACGGCCGCTGGCTCATCGAAGGCGCACCCAAAGTCCTCCTCTTCGACACGGGCAGCAAATACGACCGCTTGGACGAGTGGAAGGGCGACTTGTGGAACTTGGCTGGCATCCCCACCCCACCAAACGACCATGAGACCAACGAAACCATCGTCTTTGGCTACCTCGTCTCGTGGTTCCTCGGCGAATACGTCGCGCAGAACATGAACACCGCCGTCGTCGCGCACTTCCACGAGTGGCAGGCTGGGTTGGCCATACCCCTCTGCAGGAAGCGCCATATCGACGTCACCACGGTCTTTACGACCCACGCGACGTTGTTGGGACGGTACCTTTGTGCCGGTTCGGTCGATTTTTACAACAACTTGCAGTACTTTGACGTCGACCATGAAGCTGGAAAGCGCGGTATCTACCACCGGTACTGCATCGAGCGCGCTGCGACGCACAGCGCGGACGTTTTCACCACCGTCAGCCACATCACCGCGTACGAAAGCGAGCACCTGCTCAAGCGGAAACCCGACGGCGTCCTCCCTAACGGTCTCAACGTCGTCAAGTTCTCCGCCATGCACGAGTTCCAGAACTTGCACGCCATGTCCAAGGCCAAGATCAACGACTTCATCCGGGGTCATTTCTACGGCCACTATGATTTCGATTTGGAAAACACGCTTTATGTGAGCAGGAAACCGATCGGTTCTATCGAAACGAACCTTGTTCACTGATCGAGTTTTGTGTCCTCATCTTTTTAGATGTTCACTGCTGGCCGATACGAGTACCGCAACAAGGGAGTCGACATGTTCATCGAAGCCCTGGCGCGGTTGAACTACCGCCTCCAGAAACTCGGGTCCAACGTCACCGTCGTGGCTTTCATCATCATGCCCGCCGCTACCAACTCGTACACCATCGAAGCGCTCAAGGGCCAGGCCGTGATCAAGCAGCTCCGCGAGACGGTCACGGAGATCCAAAACCGCATCGGCAACCGCCTCTTCGAGCACGCCGCGCGCTACAACGGCGAAGCGGCCAACGAGACTCCCAATTTGGAGGTGTTGCTCGACGCTCAAGATAAAGTTTTACTCAAGCGCCGCATCTTTGCGCTCAAGCGCAATTCGCTGCCTCCTATCGTCACGCACAACATGGTCGAGGACTCGGCTGACCCCATCCTCAACCAGATCCGCCGCGTGCAATTGTTCAACCGTGGATCCGACAGAGTTAAAGTCATCTTCCATCCTGATTTCTTGAACAGCAATAACCCGATTTTGGGACTTGATTATGAGGAGTTTGTGCGAGGTTGTCATATGGGTGTATTCCCGAGTTATTATGAGCCTTGGGGGTATACTCCCGCTGAGTGCACGGTGGTACGTACTTTGCGACAACCTTTTCTTCTCCAGAGAGCTAATTTTGTGCTCGGTTTTAGATGGGTATTCCGTCGATCACGACCAATCTTTCCGGTTTCGGCTCCTTCATGCAAGATTTGATCGAGAACCCTGAGGTGAAAGAAAGGACGGTGGCGAGTTCGTTCTTTGACTGACTCGAACCGCGCTCTCCTCTTTCATAGGACGAAGGCTGCTTCATCGTCGACCGCCGATCCCAGTCTCTCGAAGACTCTGTAAACCAGCTCACCGAGTACATGGTCAGCTTCTGCACCAAGAGCCGACGCCAGCGCATCAACCAGCGCAACCGCGTCGAGCGCCTGTCCCCTCTTTTGGACTGGAAGAACTTGGGCATCGAGTACTCCAAGGCGCGTCAGTTGGCCCTCCGGAGAGCCTACCCGGACCAATTCGATACGGACGACGAGGATTGGGATGCTTCGTATGGAGAGAAGACGCGCCCGACGTTCAGCATGCCTGGAAGCCCGAGGTTGAGGGCCGGTGCTGCTACGCCTGGAGATATGGGCACGTTGACGGAAGAGGTGAGGCGCAAATTGCATGGTGAAACGGATGATGGTTTTTGCTAACGCGATATTTGCCCCTTTTTTTTACCAGATGCAAGGTCTTTCGACCAGCGACTACAAGGGCGGTCAGACCTGGCACGGTCTCAGGGAAGACGACGACAGCTATCCTTTGTACGTTTTGGCATATCCTGTTATTTTTTTGGGGCACGTTTCTAACATGTTTTCTCGCTTCACAATAGCCCGTTGGTCATGAAGGTTCGCAGCCGCGCTGGCTCCGTCAGGTCCGGTGCAAGCACTCCCGGAAACGGAGGAAGGATCCTCAGCGAGCGCGACTTGCGCCGTGCCGACGAAGCACTCGAGAAGGTCAACGGAGTTTACTAAAGTGATGGGAACTCTATGGGTGGCTTGAATGCAGGGGTAGAAATCCTCGAAACAAAATGCGCTGGTGGCAAAAATAAACAAACTCTTCCTCTCCACGACATTTCCTATCAAAACCTTCATTTTTTTCACTACTTCATTGTTTACACTTTTTTCCTACGTACATTGCCCTATTTTTGTATATCGTTACGCGTGCTGCTTTTTGTTGATAGTAATTAAGCGATTTGACACTGACTTTGTTTGCGCGTGGATGTGCCGCTCATGATCACACGATAAAGCCTATCACCTTAAGCTTTCAACCATCACTTGTTTTTCGATCCGCGCCACAACCCCCACAACAAGCTAACCAACCAGGCCCCTCTTGTACATAACCCTGAGTAGTTAGCCACACTGCCCTCCTAACAGGTCAACTCGTTCGCCAACGGTAAGATCATGGTGGCAGCGCATCGAGACATGCACTCATTAGCCTCCATTAGACTGGTGCACGAGCGCTTGGATTATCTCATCTACCAACCTTAATATTGGATAACAGGTTCGATCATTGCTACCCGATTAAAGCGTCTACTACGTGCTCACCACAAGCAAACGGCTAAGTTCAGTTCAATCATGGAATCCGAACTCAAAATGTCAAGTTCCCCTTTGGATCGCATACCAGTCGAGACCGTCATCAAGATTGTCCAGCTCTCTCTTCTGCAGGTGGATTCCCACCCGCTTGTTATCATGCGCAGAGTGGAAGAGTTACGCCTAGTGAACACCTATTGGGCGAAATGTATCGACCAATGCCCAACCTTCTGGACTCACATCACGTCGCGAGCCAGGCCCGCACGCCATACCCGGTGGCTCGAGAAGTCGCAGAATGCACTCCTCCACGTGGACTCCCGCGAAGATGATGAGTTCATGGAGCTGCTTCTCCCGCATACGGACAGATGGCAATCTTTGACGTTCTTCTCCTCGTCTCCCAACGCTTGGTCTCACTTGACGAGGCCAGCGCCGCAGCTCCAGGAGTTGGACCTGTACGGCTTGCCAACCCGAAACTACCCAGCCAAATTATTTCAAGGCGTAATACCAAGACTTAACACTATACGACTCTATGGGACATTGGCTCCCTGGCACATCTTCCGAGGTCTGCGAGAACTGGTTCTAGATGGGTTCCTGCCCGACCACCGTCGCCTTCGTATCGACCCGGACGGCTTCCTACAAGCGCTTGAATCATCACCCTCGCTCGAAGTGCTTTCCGTGAAAGGGGTAGTGGAGCACGGAAGCAGCACTTCGTCTCACCTGGATCCCGTCACGCTGCCGTCACTTCGATCATTCGTATTCCATTTCGCTTCAATCTCCTTGCTTGGACTCATCCGGATACCGAATTGCACTTCCGCATCCATCAAATGCCGCTCACCAGTACCACCCATCCCCGATTATCCTCGCGATGTCTGGCTGGCAGTCGTCGACGTTCTCCGACTCACAGTGGCGGTTGACATTCGCTTGTACCCCACCAAGCTCTCCATTACTACCCAGCCAAAGATTTTGCCACATCTAAACGCCGAGTTCGCCTCCAACCCACTCTCCGAAACACTGCTCATCGATCTCCTCAGGGAGGCTGAGCTCTCCCAGCCCCTCCCTACAGTCGTGAATCTCCATATCGAGTCGACCGACGCAGTCCCTCCAATCTTGGACTTCCTCGCGAAGCCAACGGAATCCGGGACCAAAAGGCTTCCAAAGCTTCGGGAACTGGATTTGAAACTTCTCAAGATCCCAGTGGAGACGGTCGCAGGACTAATCCGAGACCATGAAAAGCTATCGGTTCTGTGGAGTCGACCCCTGACCATTGGTAAAGGGTGGTCACAGCCGGAAGATATCACGGACCGTATTCTTGATGCCCCGCAGGATCAACGGTGGCTTCAGTGATGCAGGTGATGACGCGGGTCGTATTGATAGGAGGCGCTGAGGGCGCAATACCACTGGACATCTCTCTCCTAGTGAACGGGCATTTTGCTCTAGTGTATATTCCTTACAGCGATATAGCTCGAACAGGTTGTGTCAATCCATCGTTTTGCCGAGAATGCGTACCCCGACCAATTCGATACGGACGAGGAGGATTGGGATGCTGTGTATGGAGAGAAGGCGCGCCCGACGTTCAGCATGCCTGGAAGCCCGAGGTTGAGGAACGGGGCTGCTACGCCTGGAGATATATATGGGCACGTTGACGGAGGAGGTGAGGCGTTGTGGAGCGTACGGTGAGATGAGATGATGGTTTTTCTAACGCGATATATGCCCCATTCTATCAGATGCAAGGTCTCTCGACCACCGACTACAAGGGCGGTCAGACTTGGCACGGTCTCAGGGAAGACGACGACAGCTATCCTTTGTACGTCCAGCTTCCTCAACTGTTTGGGGGACGCGCTCTAACATATTTCTCGCTTCCCAATAGCCCGTTGGTCTTGAAGGTTCGTCTGGTGCGAGCACCCCTGGAAATGGAGCAAGGATCCTCAGCGAGCGCGACCTGCGCCGTGCAGACGAAGCACTCGAAAAGGTCAACGGAGTTTACTAAAGTGATGGGGACTTTATTCTTCATTGGGTGGCCTGAATGTGGCCTCGAAACAAAACACGCTGATGTTGCCCCCGTCTGGTGGCAAAAATAAACTGCTTTCAAGTTCCTTCCACGATAGTTTCCAATCAAAACCTTCATTTTTCCCTCACTACTTCATTTGTTTACTTTTTTTTCCTACGTACGTTGCCCTATTTTGTATATCGTTACCGTGGGCTTATTCTAATCAGCGACCCCCCTTCGGAGAAACCCCCAGCGACCCTTCCGATAGGAAGGTATGCTGGCTAATTCAGCAGCCCGGGTGACGCGTCAGAGGGGCGTTCGCCATGGGCGTAAGGGTCCCTACCCTTCCCCGTCACCTCAGACGACGCGAACGAGCCGTCGATCCTAGGGACTGGAGTGGTCGCGGTCCCGACCAGTCGACTGCGTGTCGGCTGTCCCTGTCGACGATGACCACGACCGCGGCAGCGGCACACAGGAGTCATATAATCATTTATATTTAGTAAGCCCGCCTTGTTAACTTGTTGTTTTAATTAAAAGGCCCAAATTTGTCGTATCGGTCGTGTATAAAGCGGTCCATGTCGGTACGGATGTCTTCCACGCTTTGTTTGTCGGCGCTCAAACACGCATGAGCATAACGATCAATTATTTCTATATACCGGTGTAGTCATCCACATAAAATCGCTGTGTGCCGTCGCTGCGGTCGTGGCCATCGTCGACAGCGACAGCCAACACGCCAGTCAGGACCGTCGCGCGACCACTCTGGTCCCTGGGATCGGCGGCTTGTTCACGTTGTCTGAGGTGACGGGGAAGGGTAGGGACCCTTACGCCCATGGCGAACGCCCCTCTGACGCGTCACATTAGTCAGCATACCTTCCTATCGGAAGGGGTCGCTGGGGGGGTTTCTCCGAAGGGGGGTCGCTGATTAGAATAAGCCGTTACCGTGTGCTGCTTTTGTTGATAGTAATTACATAAGTGTTTGACAATGACTTAGGTTAACGCTCACACAAGGGGGCATTTTAGTAGGGAATGATCACATCGTGTTTCGGCGTTGGGGGCAGCCCGAACATGGTCTGCGGTTTCTCACATATCGCCGCCGTGATCATGACCGCCCTCCCCTTGTGTCATCACACAATAAAGAACCATCTTTCAACCACCATCCTCCCACCTGTCTTCACCGACACCAAAACCCCTGCTATATCAAACCAACCAGATAGCAATTGTACTCCCCTGGAAGGTTGGTGCTAGATCCTACAGCTGCGTAACGAGAAGCGCACTCATCGGGCTTCATTACACCATTAGACTGATGCACCAGCGCTTGGGTTAGCTCATCTACCGCCCTTGATAACGAACAGCAGGTTCGACCATTCCAACCCGATTAAAGTGTCTATTGCGTGCTCACCACAGGCAAACGGCTAGGTTCAGTTCAGCCATGGAACCCAATCCCAAGGTGTCAAGTTCCCCTTTTGATCGTATACCAGTCGAGATCGTCATCAAGATTGTCCGCCTCTCTCTGCTGCAAGTGGATTATTACCCAGTTGTTATCATGCGCCGAGTGGAAGAGTTACGCCTTGTGAACACGTATTGGGCCAGATGCATCGACCAATGCCCGACCTTCTGGACTCACATCACGTCGCAAGCCACCCCCGAACGCTACACTCGGTGGCTCGAGAAGTCACAGAATGTACCCCTCCACATGGACTGCCGCACAGACGACGGGTTTATGGAGCTACTTGTCCCACATATGGATAGATGGCAATCCCTCACCTTCTTCTCGTCTTCTCCCGACGCTTGGGCTGATTTGGCGAGGCCGGCGCCACAGCTACAGGAGTTGGACCTGCACAACTTGCCATACCAAAACAGTCCAGCCGAATTATTTCAAGGCGTAGTACCAAGACTCAAAACTGTACGACTCTATTGGTCCAGGGTTCCCTGGCACTCCAGCATCTTCCGAGGTCTACGAGAGCTGGTTCTAGATGGGTTTCGGGACGGCCGTTACCACTATTCTATCCAGCTGGACGGCTTCCAACAAGCGCTGAAATCGTCACACTCGCTCGAAGTGCTTCTGTGAAATCGGTTGAAGCTTTCCGATACAGCGGCACTTCGTCTAATCTAGATCCCGTCACGCTGCCGTCACTTCGATCACTCGTATTCAATTCCGCTTCACTCTCCTTGCTTGGACTCATCCGGATACCGAATTGCACTTCCACATCCATCGAATACCCCTTATTCAAACCACTCCTCTCCGAATTTCCCTGGGCGGCACTCATCGATACTCTCCGACTCACAGCGGCGGTTGACATCCGCTTGTACCCCACCAAGCTTTCCATTGCTACCAAGCTAGGCGTTTCGCCGTGTCTAAACGTCATCGCCACCTCCATCCCATCCGCTCAAACAATGCTCATCGATCTGCTCAGGGAGGCTGAGCTCTCCCAGCCCCTCCCTACGGCTGTGGATCTCAGTATCGAGTCGCCTGACGCAGCCCCTCCAATCTTGGACTTCCTCGCAAAACCAACCGAATCGGGGAGCAAGAGGCTTCCAAAGCTTTGGAGACTGTATTTGAAACAGCCCAGGGTTTCGGTGGAGACTGTTGCAGGACTAATCCTAGACCATGAAAAGCTACGCTCGGTTCTCCGGAGTCGACCATTGACCATCGGTGAAGGGTGGTCACGGCCGGTAGATATCAAGAACCGTGTACTTGATGCTCCGTTGCAGCAACGGTGGCTTCGGTGATGCAGGCGGGTGATGACTCGGGTCGTATTGATAGGAGACACTAAGGGCGCAATACCACTGGACATCTCTCCGCAAACATGTACTTTGCTCTAGTGTATATTCCATACAGTGATAGAGCTCGAACAGGTTGTGTCAGGCCATCGTTTTAGCGAGACGTTATTATGTTTGCTGTTTGTGCCAACTTTTCTGCAAACAGCGGTAAGCGAGCGACCAACACTGACTTGTTCCACCGCGTGGAGGTGCCGCTCGCACGATAAACACCATCACCTTTCAACCACTACCTATTCTCCACCCCACAACCCCCACAACAGGCCAACCAACCAGCCCTCCTGTACATAAAATTTCTCCTATCCTAAACAACTGGTGTCTCTAGCAACACTACGCACACTACCAACAAGTCAACGACAACGGTAAGATCATCCCGTGGCTGCGCATCGGGGAAAGTACTCATCAGGCTCCATTAGACTGATGCACAAGGGCCTGAATTATAACATCTACCACCCTCGATGATGGATATCAGGTTCGAATATTCCCGCCCGATTAAAGCGTGGGCTGCGTGCTTATCACAAGTAAATGGCTATCAGTTCAACAGCGAAACCCAAAACCAAAGCATCAAATTCCCCTTTAGATCGCATACCAGTCGAGACCGTCATCAAGATTGTCCGGCTCTCTCTGCTGCAGGTGGATTATCACCCGCTTATTATCATGCGCCGAGTGGAAGAGTTACGCCTTGTGGACACGTATTGGGCTACATGCATCGACCAATGCCCGACCTTCTGGACTCACATCACGTCGCAAGCCAACCCCGCACGCTATACACTGTGGCTCGAGAAGTCGCAGAATGCACCTCTCCACGTAGACTGCCGCTCAGATGACAAGTTCATAGAGTTGCTTCTCCCGCATACGGACAGATGGCAATCTTTGACGTTCTTCTCCTCGTCTCCCAACGCTTGGTCTCACTTGACGAGGCCAGCGCCGCAGCTCCAGGAGTTGGACCTGTACGGCTTGCCACCCCGAAACTACCCAGCCGAATTATTTCAAGGCGTAATACCAAGACTCAACACTGTACGACTCCACGGAACCTTGGCTCCCTGGCACTTCAACATCTTCCGAGGTCTGCGAGAGCTGGTTCTAGGAGGGTATCTGGGCGGCCCTCTCCACTTTCCCATCGAGCTGGACGGTTTCCTACAAGCGCTGGAATCATCACCCTCGCTCGAAGTGCTTTCCGTGAGAGGGGTGGTGGCTCCCGGAAACAGCAGCACTTCGTCTAATCTAGATCCCGTCACGCTGCCGTCACTTCGATCATTCATATTCGAATCCCCTTCATACTTCTTACTTGGACTCATCCGGATACCGAATTGCACTTCTACATCGATCAAATGCGACTCACCAGGACTTTCCATCTCCGAACACCCTCGTGATGTCTGGGCGGCAATCGTCGAGATTCTCCGCCTCGCAGCGGAGGTTAACATCAGCTTGTACCCCACCAAGCTCTCCATTGCTACCAGGTCAGGCCTTGCGCCGCATCTAAAGGCCAAGTTCACCTCCATCCCATTCGTTCGAACAATGCTCATCGATCTCCTTAGGGAGGCGGAGCTCTCCCAGCCCCTCCCTACGACTGTGCATCTCAGTCTCGAGTCGCCTGACGAAGTCCCTCCAATCTTGGACTTCCTCGCGAAACCAACAGAAGCGGGGAGCAAAAGGCTTCCAAAGCTTCAGGAACTGCATTTAAAACTTCACAAGGTCCCAGTGGAGACGGTCGCAGGACTAATCCTAGAGCATGAAAGGCTATCGGTCCTGTGGAGTCGACCGTTGACCATTGGTGAAGGGTGGTCACGGCCGGAAGATATCACGGACCGTGTTCTTGATGCACCGCAGCACCAACGGTGGCTTCGGTGATGCAGATCATGACTTGGGTCGTATTGATAGGAGGCACGTAAGGCGCAACACCACTGGACATACCTCTCTCAGTAAACGTGTACTTTGCTCTAGTGTATATTCCATATAGCGATAGAGCTCGAACAGGTCGTGTCAGCCCATCGCTTTGTTGTTATGTTTGCTGTTTGTGCTTGCTGCAAACGCTGTAAGCGACTGACACTGAATTGTTCCACCGCGTGTGGACGTGCCGCTCACACGATAAAGACCGTCACCTTTCAACCATCACCTGTTTCTCCGCCCCACAACCCTCACAACAGGCCAACCAACCAAGCCTCTCCTGTATATAGCAACTCTACTACCCTGGGCGGTTGGTGTTTCTAGCAACACTGCGCACACTGCCACAGGTCTACTCGTTCACCAGCGGTAAGATCATTCCGCGACTGCGCATCGAGGAATGCACTCATCAGCCTCCAGTAGACTGATGCACCAGCGCTTGGGTTATCTCATCTACCGTCCTTGATAAGGGATAACAGGTTCGACCATTCCAACCCGATTAAAGCGTCTACTGTGTGCTCACCACGAGCAAACGGCTAAGTTCAGTTCAACCATGGAACCCAAATCCAGGGAGTCAAGTTCCCCTTTTGATCGTATACCAGTCGAAATCGTCATCGAGATTATCCAGCTCTCTCTGCTGCAAGTAGACTATCGCCCGCTTGTTATCATGAGCAGAGTGGAAGAGTTACGCCTTGTGGACACGTATTGGGCCAGATTCATCGACCAATGCCCGACCTTCTGGACTCACATTACGTCGCAAGCCACCCGCACACGCTATACCCGATGGCTCGAGAAGTCGCAGAATGCACCTCTCCACGTGGACTGCCGCACAGACTACAGGTTTATGGAGCTACTTGTCCCACATACTGATAGATGGCAATCCCTCACCTTCTTCTCGTCTTCTGCTGACGCTTGGGCTGATTTGGCGAGGCCGGCGCCACAGCTCTGTTGGCGGATTCGGTTTCAGTAACCATAGCGCTACCTTTTGTTAATGTCTCTAGACAACCGTAGCGTACAGTTTCCATATGTTACAGTTACTGTGTAACCCACACTATCATGTATTTCCTTTATTCTTACATACTATAAGTAGCAACCGTACTAGCTCTACGATAACAATAACGAACGTATAACGATCCTCATTATCGCCCCGGTCCCCTCTCATTTCATTCTGCCAATAAGCTCCAGGAGTTGGTCCTGCACAACTTGCCATACCAAAACCGCCCAGCCGAGATATTTCAAGGCGTAATTCCAAGAATCAACACTGTACAATTCTATGGGACCTCGGCTCCCTGGCACTCCAACATCTTCCGAGGTCTGCGAGAGCTGGTTCTAGATGGGTTTATTCTGCCCGACTATCGCCGCCTTCCTATCCAGCCAGACGGCTTCCTACAAATGCTGAAATCATCACCCTCGCTCGAAGTGCTTTCCGTGAGAGGGGTAGTGGCTCCCGGAAACAGCAGCACTTCGTCTAATCTGGATCCGGTCACGCTGCCGTCACTTCGATCATTCGTATTCGAATCCCCTTCCTACTTCTTGCTTAGACTTATCCGGATACCGAATTGCACTTCCACATCCATCCAATGCCACTCACCAGGACCACCCATCTCTGAATATCCTCGCGATGCCTGGGCGGCAGTCATCGAGATTCTCCGACTCACGGAGGCGATTGACATCAGCTTGTACCCCACGATGTTTTCTATTACGACCAAGCTAGGCGTTTCGCCACGTCTAATCGTCGAGTCCGCCGACAACCCACTCGCCGAAACAATGCTCATCGGTCTCCTCCGGGAGGCTGAGCTCTCCAAGCCTCTCCCTACGGCTGTGGATCTCAATGTCGAGTCGCCCAACGCAGTGCCTCCAATCTTGGACTTCCTCTCAAACCCAACGACATCGGGGACCAAAAGGCTCCCAAAGCTTCAGCAACTATACTTGAAACTTCGCAAGGTTCCGGTGGAGAGGGTCGCAGGACTAATCCTAGACCGTGAAGAGCTACAGTCGGTTCTGTGGAGTCGACCCCTTACAATCAGTGGAGGGTGGTCACTGCCGGAAGATATCATGGACCATGTACTTAATCCTCCGTCGCAGCAACGGTGGCTTCGGTAATGCAGGTGATGACTCGGGTCGTATTGATAGGAGGCACTTAGGGCGCAATATTAATACCGCTGAAGCTCTCTCTCTCAGCAAACGTGTACTTTGCTCTAGTGCATATACCTTACAGCGATAAAGCTCGAACAGGTTGTACCAATCCATCGTTTTATTGTCATGTTTACTGTTTGTGCCAACTCTGCTGCAAACAGCTGTAAGCGACTGACACTGACTTGTCCACCACGTGCGCCTCACATGAAGACCATCACCTTTCAACCATCACCTGTTTCTCCACCACACAATCCCCACAACACGCCAACCGACCAGGCCCCTCCTGTATATAGCAATTCTACTATCCTGAACAGTTAAATGTAAGATTATCCCGTGGCTGCGCATTGGGGAATGCACTTATCAGCCTCCATTAGACTGGTGCACAAACGCTTGGATTATCTCATCTACCACCCTTGATAATGGATAACAGGTTCGAAGATTCCAACCCGATTAAACCGTCCACTGCGTGCTCACTACGAGCAAACGGCTAAATTCAGACTAGCCAGGGAACTCAATCCCAAGGTGTCAAGTTCCCCTTTTGATCGCATACCAGTCGAGACCGTCATCGAGATTGTTCGGCTCTCTCTGGAAGTGGATCATGGCCCGCTTGTTATCATGCGCCGAGTGGAAGAGTTACGCCTTGTGAACACCTATTGGGCCAGATGCATCGACCAATGCCCGATCTTCTGGACTCACATCACGTCTCAAGCCACCCCCGCACGCTATACCCGGTGGCTCGAGAAATCGCAGAATGCACCCCTTCACGTGGACTGCCGCACAGACGAGGACAGGTTCATGGAGCTACTTGTCCCACATACGGATAGATGGCAATCCCTCGTCTTCTCCTGGTCTTCTCCCGGCGCTTGGGCCAATTTGGCGACGCCGGCGCCGCAGCTCCAGGAGTTGGTCCTGCACAACTTGCCACCCCGAAACCGCCCAGCCGAGTTATTTCAAGGGGTAATACCAAGACTCAAAACTGTACGACTCTATGGGACCTTCGCTCCCTGGCACTTCAACATCTTCCGAGGTCTGCGAGAGCTGGATTTAGGGGGGTATCTGGGCGGCCTTGTCCACTTTTCCATCCAGCTGGACGGTTTCCTACAAGCGCTAGAATCATCACCCTCGCTCGAAGTGCTTTCCGTGAGAGGGGTGGTGGCTCCCGGAAACAGCAGCACCTCGTCTAATCCGGATCCCGTCACGCTGCCGGCACTTCGATCATTCGTATTCGGATCCCCTTCCTACTTCTTGCTTGGACTCATCCGGATACCGAATTGCACTTCCACATCCATCCAATGCCACTCACCAGGACCACCCTTCTTTGAATACCCTCGCGGTGCCTGCCCGGCGGTCATCGAGATTCTCCGACTCACGGAGGCGATTATCATCAGCTTGTACCCCACGATGTTTTCTATTACGACCAAGCCAGGCGTTTCGCCACGTCTAAGCGCCGAGTTCACCTCCAACCCCTTCGCCGAAACAATGCTCATCGATCTCCTCCGGGAGGCTGAGCTCTTCCAGCCCCTCCCTACGGCTGTGGATCTCAATATCGAGTCGCCCGGCGCAGTCCCTCCAATCTTGGACTTCCTCGCAAACCCAACGGAATCGGGGACCAAAAAGCTCCCAAAGCTTCAGAGACTATATTTGAAACTTCGCAAGGTTCCGGTGGAGAGGGTTGCCGGACTAATCCTCGACCGTGAGGAGCTACAGTCGGTTCTGTGGAGTCGACCCCTGACACTCAGTGGAGGGTGGTCACGGCCGGAAAATATCATGGACCGTGTACTTAATCCCCCGCCGCAGCAACGGTGGCTTCTGTAATGCAGGTGATGACTCGGGTCATATTGATAAGAGGCACTTAGGGCGCAATATTAATACCACTGAACATCTCTCCCCCAGCAAACGTGTACTTTGCTCTAGTGCATATACCTTACAGCGATAAAGCTCGAACAGGTTGTGCCAATCCATCGTTTTGTCGTCATGTTTACTGTTTGTGCCAACTCTACTGCAAACAGCTGACTTGTTCCACCACACGTGGACGTGCCCTCACGATAAAGACCATCACCTTTCAACCATCACCTGTTTCTCCACCCCACAATCCCCACAAGACGCCAACCGACCAGGCCCCTCCTGTATATAGCAATTCTACTATCCTGAACAGTTAAGTGTAAGATTATCCCGTGGCTGCGCATTGGGGAATGCACTTATCAGCCTCCATTAGACTGGTGCACAAACGCTTGGATTATCTCATCTACCACCCTTGATAATGGATAACAGGTTCGACGATTCTAACCCGATTAAAGCGTCCACTGCATGCTCACTACGAGCAAACGGCTAAATTCAGACCAGCCGGGGAACCCAATCCCAAGGTGTCCAGTTCCCCTTTTGATCGCATACCAATCGAGACCCTCATCGAGATTGTCCAGCTCTCTCTGCAAGTGGATCATGGCCCGCTTGTTATCATGCGCCGAGTGGAAGAGTTACGCCTTGTGAACACCTATTGGGCCAGATGCATCGACCAATGCCCGATCTTCTGGACTCACATCACGTCTCAAGCCACCCCCGCACGCTATACCCGGTGGCTCGAGAAGTCG
>WSUB01000028.1:203151-305645 GCA_019633425.1 Tulasnella sp. 424 | reverse complement strand
CATCGACCAATGCCCGATCTTCTGGACTCACATCACGTCTCAAGCCACCCCCGCACGCTATACCCGGTGGCTCGAGAAGTCGCAGAATGCACCTCTTCACGTGGAATGCCGCACAGACGACAGGTTCATGGAGCTACTTGTCCCACATTCGGATAGATGGCAATCCCTCGTCTTCTCCTCGTCTTCTCCCGGCGCTTGGGATAATTTGACGAGGCCGGCGCCGCAGCTCCAGGAGTTGGTCCTGCACCGCTTGCCAACCCGAAACCTCCCAGCCGAATTATTTCAAGGCGTAATACCAAGACTCAACACCGTACGACTCTATGGGACCTTGGCTCTCTGGCACTCCAACATCTTCCGAGGTCTGCGAGAGCTGGTTCTAGATGGGTTTCTGGGCCGCTATCTCCACCTTCCTATCGAGCCGGACGGCTTCCTACAAGCGCTGAAATCATCACCCTCGCTCGAAGTGCTTTTCGTGAAATGGGCTGTGGCTCTCAGACACAGCAGCACTTGGTCCAATCTGGATCCGGTCACGCTGCCGTCACTTCGATCACTCGTATTCGATTCCCCTTCATACTTCTTACTCGGACTCATCCGGATACCGAATTGCACTTCCACATCCATCGAATGCTATTCACCGGGACAACCGATCTCTGAATATCCTCGCGATGCCTGGGCGGCACTCATCGAGATTCTCCGACTCCCAGCGGCGGTTGACATCAGCCTGTACCCCACGATGTTTTCTATCACTACCAAGCCAAGCGTTTCGCCACGTATAAACGTCCACGTCACCTCCAACCCATTCGCTCAAACAATGCTCATCGATCTCCTCCGGGAGGCTGAGCTCTGCCAGCCCCTGCCTATGGCTGTGAATCTCAATATCGAAGCGCCTGAGCCAGTGCCTCCAATCTTGGACTTCCTCGCAAAACCAACGGAATCGGGGAGCAAAAGGCTTCCAAAGCTTCAGGAACTATATTTGAAACTTCGCAAGGTCCCGGTGGAGACGGTCGCAAACCTAATACTAGACCGTGAAGAGCTACGCTCAGTTCTGTGGAGTCAACCGCTGAGTACCAATCCGCGTGGGAGGTGGTCACAGCCGGAAGATATCAAAGACCGTATTCTTGATGCTTCGCTGCAGCAAGGATGACTTCGGTGATGATTCAGGTCGTATTGATAGGAGGCACTAAGCACGTAATACCACTGGACATCTCTCTCCCAGCAAATGTGTACTTTGCTCTAGTGTATATTCCATACAGCGATCGAGCTCGAACAGATCGTGTGATCCCATCGCTTTACCGAGACGTTGTTATGTTACGATCTCCCAGAGACTCGTGAAAATTCTTCATACCATTAAGCAGGGAACGCCGGCACGGCGGGAGTGTAAATACCCCAGCTCTTCAATACAATAGGTTGGGCTTCTTTTGTTATTTAAACATACAAGCAGCAATGTATTCTGCTCTTATCGATAGTACATGAAGTTACGAAAAAACCTGCCCATGTTCATAGTCTTCTTGAGACAATGTTATGTTCCGACTTCCGAGGGACCGTCGGAGTCTGTCCGATGTTATACAAGGCTACAGCATATAATAGGAAGGTCTGCGCTACATACCAGATTTGGAAGACTCAGTTCAACAATAAAGCCCAAGACGTAACGAAATAAGCAAATATGGCGGGAAATAGTGGACCTCCCACAGTATGTCGTAGGCGGGTGGAGTGGAAGTGAGACGGACTCGTGAACAATTGCGGTTGCTCGTCTATTGGAAGACCGGATTCCGTATACTTTTCAGCAAGGGGGTTCTTGTGTTCCAAAGCGGACGCAGGAGCCGTGACATGCGTCCACGGTCGAATGGCCTCTCCTATCAACGTAGCGGCGGTAGCCAAGAAACACCAAGCAATCACGGCTTGTTTGGAAGCACCATCTGCCGGTTTGGTGTTGAGGATACTAAGGCCAAAATGGATTGAAGGGAATATGATCCCTAATTGAAGTGCAAGGAGGCGGATTAATATATGAGGGAAGGGAGGGTATCGGCAGTTGTAGAGCCACCGACGCAGGAGGTCGGTCGTGAGGTTGACAAGTGCGACAGCAGTGACAATTGCCTATAGGAAAATGAGGATATGATCAGAGCGGTGGAATCCAAAGGAAAACAGGAATGACATACCCAAAGACAGATAAGACCATGTTGCGTCTGGGTGGTAGAGGAGTTTGCGAGGAACGCCAGCCGGAAGTTAGAAGCTGCGGTTTGCGCGACGGGGAACGCGGCCAAGTATCTTAAAGCGTAAAGGATGGATATTGTCTTTTGATCAATCTCACTATCTGTGGAAGTGGTTGCTGGCAGCGGAACGGTGTCGATGACTTGGTCGAGTGGAGGAGTCGTCTATGACAGAATCGTGATCAATATTTTGCCTGATGAGCGGAAGGGAGCCGAAAAAAAAAGTACCTGGACGGAGTGTGCCCGTAGAGTTGCTTCCGACTGTCGGCGGCTCAAGGTGGGACTGGCATCAACCGTGAGGTCTAAAGCACCATCGGCGGTATTGGAACGCGATCTCGCTGAAACATTGGACCCCTTCTTCCCCGAAAATGAAACGCCTTCCGCCTCATCCTGAGAATCCTCATCAGGGCTCATATAGCGAGCTCCTGAGCTGTTGAATTGGGGTCTAGAGGCGAAGAAGTGCCCTCCAGCAGGGAACTCGACTCCCGTCCGGTTCGGCTGGCCAGCCCATTGCTGGTTCCTCAACGCGTGCATGGCTTGTCCGACGCTTCCAGACCGTGCAAGTTGCGCTTTCTCGGCATAAGCGGCCAAGTCTATTCTGCTCCCTGCGGGAGTTAAACTGGACACCGGTGTGGTGGGTGCGCTCTTCGCACCGGTCGACCGTTTCCGCATGCGAGGGGTCATCGGATCGGAAGGGGAAGTTGGCGGGAGAACGACTGGTGTCGAAGAAGGAGTGAAGAAGTATTCTTTCCTAGGGTCGAAACCATCGTACGAAGAAGGGTGTTGGGAGAGGGAGGGTCGTCGAGTTGGGCCCGGGCTCGAAGGGAGAGATCGTGCTGAACGTTTTGCAGAGGAAGAAATTGCTGGGAAATTAGATAGACTCCCGGGGCTTGTGGTTCGGTTTGCCTCGCGTCCTTGACTCGGTGCGTCGTTGTTGTACCCCGTGACCAGAGCGGATGAGCCAAATCCGGTAGTGGAGGGAGACCCTGTGGCGCCGCCCCTCGCAGGACGGGGAAGCGGCTGATGCTGAAGACCATTCTCGACAGACGAGAGACTGGTAGGTTCGTGGAGGGCGGTAAATGTAAGGTTTATGAATGGATGAGAGCGTTGTCGCCGGTGCAAGCGCTCCCGAGGTGATGTTGATGGTACTCCGGGGGTTGTCGATGATGATGCAGCCATCGTACTGTCGACGAGGTATCTAGACCGTGTTGACGCGTTGGACTTTCGCTTGAAATTGCTCGCAGGCTGTGGAGCAGAGCTTTGGTGGTAGTCCGCCTGAGGGGTGGGTGGTGGTTGAAGGGGGAGCACGTTTTGGTATCGGGTAAATGTAGTCGTCGGAGCCTTTGCATGGTGGGAGTTTGGAGTGGGTGCCTGAATCCCTGGTCGCCTTGAGCGATGGCGACGGCTTGCAGTACGGTCCATGTATGCTTGACTACTAGTCACCAGCCAACAGAACGAAGTGAGTAGGGGGAGGGGATGTTGTCTAATGAGAGCCGATCGAGCACGAATGGCGCGGTGGAGGACACGTTGGAGGGTGAGAGACGGGATTGCTGGGTCAAAATGTACTGCCATCTTTATCCCGCCTTCGGGTTTGACATCCGGAGTCTGAATGCGCTGTCTATCTCGCTTTTCAAATCGCAGATTGAATGCGCTTGGTTCGCTTTGGTTCGTCGAGGCGCTTGAGGCCGCGGTGCTCCGGATTCTTCAGGACCCGGACGCGGGACGCGAAAAAGATAGCGAAGAAGACCCCGCAAAACACTCCAGCATACGAAGATCTGGCAGCGGACCGGAGAGCGATCGGAGAACATGATTGGAGGGCCAGAGGGTTCTATCACACTCACAGGGTTCTCTTTGCTCACTGGCATTGGTTATTGGCGTCATCGACAACCAAGGTTCGCGCTAGTGCCATCGATACGGATCAGGCAGGAGATGCCCACAACTGCGGCGGGGCTCCGGATGCTGAATTCCGAGTATCGGGCTCGAAAGGGACACTAGAGCCAAATATGCCGTCTGGGCAGTTACGTTGGATAATCGTTGAGGGTTGGAACTGCATTCAAGGCCCAAGCTGAGCGTGATGCGTCCCTATAGTTCACCCGTACCCCAGTCTCCAAAGGCATGTAAGTTCTACCGATTCCACTCGACTAGGAGCCAGCCCCAAACCGCTTGGGCGAGAGGAACGTGGACGAGGACAAAACATCCAACGCAATTTTTGCTGTGCGCACTTCCATGATTGGCAGCGGGCTATTGCGGAGTCGTCAATGAAATCGGGAACGCACGCATTTGGAAATACCAAGGATCTGATTCGATGGCTCGATTGCCAACATCGATTTTTAGCTTCGACGCGTAGTAAGATTGTGGTGTAATAGACCATTCGAACAGTGACACGTTTGCAGGTCGATGAGTTTGGTGATTTTGGAGTCCTCACCGAGTACATAACATGTCGGAAAATGAAGAGGAAGAGGAAACGCGAATCTAGGGAACGTTGATGATAACGGAGAGGAGCTTAGGATGTCGTCGCGGAGTGGACGGAAAGGTGGACAGCCGTGATCACAGTCTCAGGGAGAGGCGGGGTTGAGAGTAACGTCACGTGAGACCATGCCACTGCGACTTACAACAACAGCAGGCCCCTTTGACTGGGGGACTGCACTAGAATACATTTTGTTTGGTGGGTAATTAGTCATGCAGTACGATATACAGGTGATTGCGGGTCACGGTGACCTCCGCATCTGGAACCACTACAATCGTCTGGGTGTCATCCAAGATCATTGCTGGCCCACGCAAGACGTCTCCGACGTCCAGATCTGGCAACTTGTAAACTGGCGTATCGTCGACTCTCCCCACAGATTCAAAGTAAACACTGGTCGTAGTCTCTTTCTTCTTTGTCGTGCCGTGATCGATCTTGTTCGTTTTAAGCTCCGCGAGTTCTTGGAATACACTCGGTCCAAGCGAGTCAAACGTTTTCCCTATACCCCGCACCTGATTTCAAAAATAAAACCCAGAGAACCCACTTGTCAGAACAGCAATCGGATTGACAGTTAAAATCCCCCGATTGCGCACCTTGATATCATCAACAATAATACGTTTACCCTCGAGCAGGAACCCGAACTCGTGTTTGTAGGCCTTCTTAAAGGCATCTTCGAAATCTTCCTTTGGTACGTCCTCATCCCCTCTTGGGCTGCTTCCGAGAGCCATCATAGCGGTATCCGTTCCCTCCCATCTCATGTTTAAGTAACGTTCGAACATGACACGGCTGCCATTGAATCCTTGCTTCTCGAGGGCCGCCTTGACGGAGTTGGTCAGATTATTCAGTCGGTTGAGAAGTCGAGGGAAACTAGACTCTGAAAAGATCTCCGCCGAGGGTTCTTGCTGCTCCACCGCGCTTAAAATAGGGCGACAAAGGGTCAAAGGACATCAGCTTCTGAGGTTGACAAAATGATCGGCAAAATCCGTTCCGCGTACCGATCCGCCAGTGCAAGTCCATACGCCGATAGAATGGAAGAGTAGCGGTGTATCAAGATCTTCTTAATGTTTAACTGCTTGGCAATCTCGCATGCGTGCTGGCCGCCAGCTCCACCAAAACTCGCCAGACTGAATTGGAGTCGTGATCAGCAAGCACCCTCTTGCACCGCACAAGCAAATAGAAACGCACATATGCTTCGCGGTCTCGAACCCTCGTGCTTCTGTCAAGGTCCGAATGGGTCTAGCCATGGTTTCGTTCGCGACTTTGATGAACCTGAAAGCAAGGCGATCCTCAGTTTTGGCACACATTTCGCTTCGATCCAAGAAATCTTCCGTTACCCATAAACAACTTCATCCAATGACAAGTTGGACTTGAAGGCTTCGTTAATTTCCTTGGCCACCTTCTCGAAGCCAACCTTGGACGCTTCGATGTCAAGAGGTTGATCAGCAGTCTTGCCGAATATCTTCGGAAAGTAATCTGGTATCAGTCGCCCGAGCATGAGGTTGGCGTCTGTCACAGCCAATGGGCCGCCCTTCCTGCCACGTCGATCAGACTTCGAAGACCAGAATCATCATAACATTCATGGGCTGTACGAACCTATAGCAAGCTTCGGAATGCAAATTAATTTCAGAAAAACCGTCGGCCGAACGTGTTTTGAATCTTGCAACTTACCTGGACCTGGTTCAGCACCGGCACTCTCCGGTCCAGCTAAGAAAAGACCATTCCGGAACGTGAGGCAAGATCCACCGCCAGCAGCGACTGTGTTGATGTCCAATTGCGGGCTTTGAATCGTCACCCCAGCAGTTGTGGTCTCGTACACCGTTTCATACCGCCCATCGTATCGAGAAACGTCCGTTGAGGTTCCTCCAACGTCCAACCTACGTGGAAGTCACTCGTTTCACCTCTCGTTTGGACGTAGAGCTTCATAGCCACGTACCCAATGATAGGGAACTTCTCCTTTCCATCCCAACTCGTCAACGCATACCCCACGACTCCTCCTGCTGGCCCACTAAGGATGCTCTTCAGCCCCGAAAAGTTGTCCAAGTCCAACAGCCCTCCATCACTGGCCATGAACTCCACTCGAGGTGTGTCAATACCCCCTGAGCGGAGCTGTTCGTCGAACCCATCGAAGAACCCATCGAGATACTCGTACAGAATCGGGGTGAGGTAGGCGTCTGCGGTGGAAGAAACGCCTCGTGGAACCATCTTGATCATGGGCAAGAGCTGGGACGATAGTGAAATATGAGTGAATCCGAGGGACTTTGCGACCTTGCCGATGAACAATTCGTGGTCCGGGTAAGTGTACGAATGGGCTAGGACCACTGCTATGCTTGTGTAGCCTGCCTCACGGAGCTTCCCGAGGTCTGACTTGAGCGTGTTTTCGCCTGGACACGAAACAGGTATCAGTCGTTCATGTCCGGAATGAGCAGAGATCATCAACTCTCACCAGGTCGACGCAAAATCTGAACCGCTTCACCGGACAAACCCTGCACGATCTCTGGCTCTCCTTCCTCCCCGTGTACATTCTGATCCCATCCAGGACCTCGATATCCCCTCGTAACCTTCCCATCATCGTTGAATTGGACGGCATGTTCAGCAGCTTGAGGGTCCGAAGTATATCCGACCAAAGTAACTCGCTCCTCGACCTCCAAGACGCTCGAATACAAGGGTGCTGCTCGTCGGATGTTCAGGTCGAAGATTTTGGGACGAGTTTGGTTTCCAATCAAGAGCAGGTCCTGCGGTCAGGTCAGAGATAACGGCCGAAAGGTAAACAAACCAAGTCAGCATTGTCACAATAAGTGATCCAGGACGCTTTTCACCTTGAAACCTTTCGTGATAACCAACGCGTGCTTCTGGCCCTTTCGCTCGAGCAACGCATTTGTGGCCACAGTTGTACTCAAGCGAATGTAATCTTCAAAGGGGTATCGTAAGCACGGGTCCTCAGCACAGCATTTGCTTCCGAGTCGCTCGTGCCATCCTCACCTATCTTGTCGACATTGAGTCTTTCTCCGCGCGGAATCTTCTGACCCGTCACGATTTCAAGGACCCTCCGTATACCTTCCGTTGGAGCATCTTTGTAGTTCTCTGGGTCCTGGGATACTTTTAAAATGAATGAAAAAGCGGGGACAAAAATTCAATTCCAGTACGGCGTCAATTCAAAAGAGGAGAAAAGTTCCGCGAACGTACGCAATTTAACGACCAACTCCTTCCGCTCTCCGTCTACGTTATCTGGATCCGGGTAGGACCTTCAGCGGGAAAATAGAGATTTAGTATCAGACTGCAGGCGCGGGCCGCCTATATATAAGGTAAGATAGGGTTCTTACGCATGAACATCACAGAACGTCCCCCCTCTATCAGCACAAATGCGGATCGACCGGTTCGGTACGTCTGGCATCGTTCCTACTTTAGCGCAAAGGTCAACCTAAGCAGGGCCGTCAAGCAGAAGATGGAATGACAGAGTCAGCGAAAGCGTTCGATCGAACAAGAATCGCGTGCAAGTGGAGGAAGTGCAACGCAAATCTTATCAATCAAAGGGTGGGAACCGACGTCGTAGTGGTTTCGTCATCGAGCCGACGGGGTCCCCCTTTTTGCGCGTCAAAGTCACCGGCGAGGGTATCACTTGCACACCACGGCCCGCGAGCACCTTGAACACTCACCCGGAAGCCTTCCACTCTCGAACTACCAAGCTCTGCATTGAAGGACGACCAGGGGCCACACCATGTCGGCACCAACCAAAGGAACACCGGATCCCATCCTCCTCACGCTCTTCGCCAATCGGTTCATGAGTGTGGCGGAGGCGATGGGCCGGGCACTCCAGCAGACCTCCATCAGCACCAACATCAAAGAACGCCTCGACTACTCGTGCGCCTTGTTCGCACCCGATGGAGATTTGGTAGCGAACGCTCCGTTTATTCCGATTCATTTGGGGTCGATGAGTTTGTGGGTCTTCTTATTAGTCGCTTTCCGAGGATGGCTTTTTCGCGGGGGCTGACCCATTTTGGTTGAAACGGAAAAAACTGGCTCTATGAAGCGCCGTGAAGTATCAGATGAACCTGCTCGGTAAAGACCTGAAGAACGGGGATGTCATCATGACCAACTCACCTCGAGCGGGAGGCAGGTTCGTCCCCGCACCTCTCCTTCCCCAAAGTCCCAACCAACCAACTAAACCCCCCACCCTTCTCCCAGCCACCTCCCAGACATCACGATCATAACACCCGTATTCTCCCAAACGCAACCCGACCAAATCATCTTCTTCACCGCTTCTCGCGGTCACCACGCGGACATTGGGGGGATCTTGCCAGGTTCCATGCCCCCTACGTCTGTCAACATTTTTGAAGAAGGAGCCGAAATCGTCAGCTTCAAGATCGTGAAAGAAGGTGTTTTCGATCGAGATGGGATGTTGGATTATTTGGTTGAGAAGCCGGCCAAGTATCCTGGATGTTCGGGGTGTAGGAATATTAGGGATGTTGAGAGCGATTTGAAGGCGGTAAGTAGCAATGTTATTGAAATAGAGGATGATGTCAAGCGAATAAACTGATATACATAAATGTGGCGGGTTAGCAAATCGCTGCGAACCATAAAGGGATTGGCTTGATTCACGCACGTAAGTTCCCAAGGTCCACCTCCCGAAGCCAGTGAAATTGACACCTGCCCACCCCGCCACAGTCATCACTGAATATAGCCTCGAAAGCGTCCAAGAATACATGTATCACATTCGAAACAACGCAGAACAGTCCGTTCGAAACCTGCTGAAAGACGTGGCTAAGCGAAGAGGAACTAAGCTCAGCGCGAGGGACTACTTGGACGATGGCTCACCGGTTCGTCTTCTCCCAACTCCCCTCCTCCCTACCAACGAATCCCTCCTATCACAATACTTCCCCGTCCTCCATAACGTTTACGATGGAATCCCATAGATCCAAGTCCAAGTCTCCATCAACGAAGAAAAAGGTTCCGCCGTGATCGACTTTGAAGGTACCGGTCCGGAACTTCGTGGCAACCTCAACGCGCCCATCTCGGTCGTCCATTCCGCTGTGATTTACTGCATGAGGGCCATGTTGGACGTGGATATTCCTTTGAACGCGGGGTGTTTAGTTCCTATCGAGAGTGAGTAGTTTTGGTTTTGGTTGTTCAATTATCTAAAACCTGAAGGAATGGCAAGGGGGAACTGACCTTTCTGACTTGATGCGATAGTCAAGATCCCTGAAGACTCGCTCCTTAGCCCAAGTCACACCGCCGCTGTTTGTGGAGGAAACGTCTTGACGTCGCAAAGGATCGTGGACGTGGTGTTGAAGGCGTTCAACGCTGCTGCTGCGAGTCAAGGGTGCTGCAAGTACGTGACTGTGTTCGCAATGGCATCAACCGTCTTGAGAGCGTAAATTGACAGCGTGTGTGGTGTTTTCGCAGTAATTTGACGTTTGGTCAAGGTGGGAAGGATAAAGACGGTGTTGTGAAGGAAGGCTGGGGGTACTACGAGGTGCGTGCAGGAAACATCTGATGAGAGAATGAGAGAAGCATTGTCCGGCTGACGGATGGTTTCTGCACGCGCTTGCAGACTATAGCGGGAGGTTCGGGTGCTGGTCCAGGATGGCACGGGACTTCGGGCGTTCACACTCATATCACCAATACTCGAATCGGAGACGTGGAAATCCTTGAACGGAGGTATCCAGTGTTGGTGCACGAGTTTAGCATCCGCGAAGGGAGCGGTGGGAAAGGGAAATGGAATGGAGGGTGCGGTGTGATTCGGGATTTGGAGTTCCTAGAGGAGATTCGGGTTAGCATTTTGAGCGAGGTAAGTCTGGGAAACATTCCTTACTCAGTACTTGCGAGCGCCTCTCTCAAAACGCCCCTGAACGTAGAGGAGAGCACACGCGCCATATGGCCTTGAAGGCGGCCAACCAGGCGAGCGCGGCAGGAACATCTGGATCAAGCTCCCCCGCGAACAGGATGGAGACTTGCCCGACGCGGCCGACGACTTGCTCCCAGCGAATCCTTCCATTCACAAAGACGTAAAAACGTCAACGCCAAAACCACGCATAATCAACGTCGGTGGGAAAGCGACGATTCTGATGGGAAAAGGTGACCGGCTGGTCCTTAATACGCCTGGTGGGGGAGGCTGGGGCGCGCTGGATTCCGAGGAAGCGCAGAAAGAGGCTAACGAAGAGAGAGATGAGAGGATTAAGCTTGAATGGAGTGCGAGAGGGAGTTTGGTCGAGAGGGCAAAAGTCCAGTCGAGCTTCTGATTGATTTCGGAAATGTCGGCGCGTCTTTGCAAAGCGTTTGGAAGTGTGTATCCGTTTGGAACAAAATGTGGATGTGCCCGTCTTTAGAATAATAAGGAAAACGGTCACATGTTGGAATTCTATGACTCTCGCGTGTCTTGCACGGTTGACGTATTGGGTAGGTTGAGCCCACGTCGCAGAACTTGGGATGGGGTCGGAGTTCGTCGTCGCTCGAAAATGGAGAGGTAAAAACGCCGTGGAAACCCGTTATCGCCGGTATGCCATTTACAGCCGGTGAACTAATACCCCACAATCTGATACTCGTTATCTAATGGGAAAGAGCCCTCCTGAGCCCTTGACTCATTACAGGTAGCGCTTGATAATCCAAAGTAGTTCCGTGAATTTTTTGTAATTGCAGGTTGGGGGATTCGGGGCTATTAGCGAACTGCGGGATCTTTGCACCCGGACAGCTCTGCATTCGTACAGTGTTCATAGTCGATCACTGCATACTACGGCTAGGGTCGATACCCTTTCTTTCCACGTCGCGCTTGGCGGTTCCATTATACTACTTACAAGGCTGTGGATACGTCTCTGCCACGGCATTCTCTTGATGGTGACCGAGGTCGCAACGCGATTGGCTGCCTCGGCACCGCCACGACTTCTCAACATCTCAGCAACTCAGCCATAAGAAGAAGCACCACGGACCTTGTAAAATCCCTCAGGTCTCTCTCCCTGTCCCCCTCGTCCCCCCTCCATGACTCTCTCGGCCCCTCCAGACCCGGGGGAAAGTAGTGGCACAGGTCCCCCGTTGCAAGTCATTCAAACAGAAGACATCGAAATTTTCTCAGACATCAATTGGATCCAACCAGGGAGATTCAGCGATATTCTTTATGGGTACTGCCATTCGCTGGCAGAGACCGTTGCTCTCAAGAGGCTACGTGTTCCCGATGACGGAGAGTGCTCGGCAAGGGATTTACGAGTGAGTTTTTACTGTTCGGGTCCGGGAGCGAGAGGTGTGCTGACTGTCATCCCCCTATAGCTCTTCAATGAGGAGGCGACGATTTGGCACACGCTAGACCACCCCCATGTGTTACCGCTGCGGGGGATCTACGTTTGCCCAGCTGGGTTCACATACCTTGTGAGCCCATACATGAATAATGGAGACTTGATGAGCTACCTGAAGCACAACCCACTCGTTGACCGACGTGGCCTGGTGAGTACCTCCCCCCGTCGTTCCTTCTCACCTGTCACTAACCTGTCTCTCCTTTGTTTGCAGTTATGCGACATCGCCAGCGCGATCGCCTACCTCCACTCCCTCGAGATCGTCCACGGCGACATCAAGGCACGGAATATCCTCGTCTCCCAAGACGGCGACGTCCGTCTCTGCGATTTCGGACTATCCAAGTACTCCTCCTGGACCACGTCAGAGGGGCGGAAAGGCGCAGGCACCATCCGCTGGCAGAGCCCAGAACTGCTCTTCGACCAATCCAAGTCCTTCAAGAGCGACGTCTACGCGTTCGGCATCACCATCTACGAAGTCCTCAGCGGCAACATCCCCTTTGGCGCCTCCTCGGACGGGGCGATCGTCTACAACGTCGTCCTGCGCAATACCCGTCCGCCAACTTTACCCAAGTTCTCTCCCACGGGGCAAAGCTACGCGACGACGTGGGCCCTGGCGCGGGAATGCTGGCACCGCGTACCGGATAGCCGGCCCGAGATGGTCCAGGTGTGGAAGAGGCTGGAGATGGAGGTGTTCCCGGAGGCGACGTTGAGGGTGTTGGTTGCGGAGAAGGAGCGCGTGACGGCGCGGTCGGCGAGGGTGTTCAAGGGCGGGACGTCGTCTGCGACGGGAGGCGTGGGGCCTCCGTCGAGGACGACTCGACGGGGACGTGGGTTCACTGTTGACGCCGATGGCGACGATGAGGAGGACGATGATGCCGAGGAATCCGATAACGAACTCGGTCTTCGTCGTCATACCATCAACGTCGACGCTATATCCCATTCCCACCTCGCCGAGCCCGCGGCCGACGACGACATGTGTACCTGCGACGAACCCGCCACCACCGACGGTTACTTCATGCAAGACGCTGTCGACGAGGAAGAAGAAGAAGAAGAAGAATTCCTTATTACACCGTACGACTCGCCTCTTTTGGGAGCGACCGAGGGTCCCGTGTGCCGTACCGGCCGGGGCGGGTTGCTCCCAACCGGAGGAGGAGAGTTGGAAGCGATCGAAGAAGATTTTACGCTCGACGGCGACGACGACGACGATAATGGTAACCTCACCAACGATGACTTTGAACAAGTCGAAGCTCAATCCGTCCCGACTCGCATCTTACCCGGCGTCCCCGCCAAAGACTCGAAATCCCTTAAAAAAGGAGGAGCCTTGGGAGGAAACCGCAATCCGGTAGGACGATCGATACCTTGGGGTAGTACCAAGAGTACCGGTGGTGGTGAGCCGACCAAGTCGGGCCAGAGGCGCCGAAGAAGGAACGAGCAGGATAGTACAGACGGTGAAGATGATGATGATACAACCGGCATTGGTCGCTCGAGACCGGGCCAGATGGCTGATGCTGTGGATAGTAGTAGTGGTTATTACGGCTATTTCGTAAGTCTTTTTCTCTCGTCTCTCCACATACAACCCAAGGCTCACCTTTCTAACAGATATCAACTATCACCTCCGCATACGAGTGTACCAAGTCGATGATCATGAGCGGTGGAAACGATCGCAGTAGTAGTAGTAGTAACCCCACCAAAGGAAAAGGCAAACCGCACGACCAAACCAAGTCAATCACCTCAGGTGGTGCAGAACAGAAACGTTTGCAACCGTCATCGGTCGATTGGGCACATTGGGATGGAACGTCCGTCTCGTCGTTGGAAGGAGCGTAGGCTTGTCCACCTTCTTATCCGCACGGCGATGGTGTTCTTTCTCTCTGTCCTTGGTAATCGGTTGTTGTTTTTTGGAATGCTTTCTCTGGACTTTCTTTCCCCCCCTTTTTTTCTCTCTCGCGTCTCATGAGTGATCTTTTTCCTTTCTTTTTTCCCTTCCCTTTCCCTATCAAAAAGTGCCACACTCCCACTCTCGAAGAGCTGATGTAGTTTTTTTTCTGTCTGTAAGCGCATGATGTACCGTCTCCCCCCCCCCCCTTTCCACGATTTATGAAATATAATTGGAGATGGCTGTACCTTTTGTGAGAGAGCAAAAGAGAATGAAGCTTGCAAGCTGCCGAATGGAACGCTCGATGGAGTTTCCATCTCGGGGCGGACTACGAAAATCGGGGACAAGGTTGGGGACGCATTTCTCACGCATCAGTTCAGCTATTCGTCACCCCGGCTAAGTACCAGAGGGGGACGCGTAAGGTCTGACGAGCAATATATTGTCTCTGCGTCTTCAGCCGAACGTTGCTGCCGTGCACGAATCACCGTCGTGAAGGGGTTTGAACGAGTGAGGGTGGAACTGAGGGACATTAGGAGCTGCTGACGTCAGCTACCCCTGACCGTTTGTTCATTAGAACTCAGACAACCTGGGACAAAAAGTCCTGCAAAACGTCACGCTCCACGCCAAATCTCGTACATGAAACGATCTAGCTCGGACGCCGCTTATAATCAGTCGACTTCTCACAGCTTTGTAAAGAGGATTCCTACTCGAATGCCTCTATGCCACACCGACCTCACACCATCCACCGTGGTTTTAGCTGCAAGCTTGCGCCACCCAGACAATGGAAAGTGAGGCGGTGTCGTATCCATCAACGATATGACCTCGTTCCTTAAAGACGCAAACACTCGAGGTCGCTTTTGTCCCTAGGGTCGAGATATAAAAAGTCCTCTGTCGATCCATCCAAGCAAAAAAGTCATACCATACACCCCCATCCCACCCCGCCCAACCATGTCGATTCCAACTACGCCGTATTTATCTCTCAGACCAGCTACAATTTCCTTCCGTGGTACGTTCAAGAAGCCTTGGATTCTCTCCCCCACCCACTGAAATTGCCGGCCCGAACCAGGTCTTCCGCATTCGAGCGTTGCAGAACGGTCCATTACTATAAAGAATAAAGAGCCAGAAGAAATTCTGCTTCTCAAGCTGACAGCGATCCCCGGTCGTGGTTTTGAGTATCAAGTGGCTCCTGACCTTGGGTATCTCAAGCCCAATGAGGAACTCGTTGTTACTGGTAAATCACGAGAATATAGCTAGTCATTTGGGGCAAATTTTGGCTTACAACTACTATATGACAGTGACTCGTGGCTGTCTTACCACCGGAGACTTTGAGTCAGAGTGGCAAGACGTTCTGGGCGTAGAGGCCATTCAGCCGCCACCCCAAGATCTAGAGGATCAATCTCCAAACACTGACTTGAAATCACAGGTAGAATCAATTTCTCTTCTAATTAACCCACGGGGTTTTTCAAGCTCATTCCGATCCTATAGTGGTCAACTGCATTCAAGACTGGCAAGCCAATCGCAAGCTGCCTGGTCCCTATCGAGCACGGGGACGTAGAGCTCCCGGAGATCGCTGTCTTCGCGCCGGACTCTTTAGAAAGCATCCAAGCTGCTTCTAGTTTCTCCGAGTTCGAGGAACCCGGAACGTGGTCCCGCTTCCACTCCACCGGTAAGAGGTTCTCCTGCCTTGGGCATTGGGCCTTGGCGTGACTGAAGGCTTCGCGACTCTACAGACAAAAAAGAATCAAAAGCACACTTCTCGGCTTTGGATTGGGTACCTATTGTGCAGGGAGTACCACAAGGATGCGTCATTAGACTGGGAGATAGTCAAGAGATTGATCTCGACAAAGTAGGTTCTCTATCGGCGTACGTGTCTCGAGAACGGTAGCACTGAAGAAACTCTTCTTCCCTAGAGAGTGATGCGATGGATGACGGAGCGATCGAGTACCGCGCCAGTTTCAGATTCATCTCCGCGTAGTCTCATTGGGGTAAGTTATCACCATCTGTCACGTTACCTCTGTTGACTGACCCCTAAAATACTCATAGCGTGCATTGAATGAGTTGCGCATTTGGCGGGAACTAAAACACGAGAATATCGCCCGGCTAGATGGGTTTATTCTGTGGCCTAATATTGCGTTTATGACGCCTTGCTACGTCAATGGACATATTTTGAGGTTCATTGCTACTCATTCGCCTTCGGCGAGAATCAGGGTTAGCCTGGTGGGTCGTTACAAAACCTGTCCTGCCTTTATCTTTTTGCTGACATGGTGTTGCACTCTAGATGAAAGATATTGCCAGCGCAATGGAATATTTGCACGGGAAAGGAATAATTTATGGCGATTTGAGACCGGTACGTCGAAAGTTCACCCTGGGAAGAACGTTTCTGACAGCTTTCGGTCCTGCATAATCAGGGAACCGTCGAGGTTGACCATAATTACCGCGCCCTGCTCAGCAACTTCGAGCTCAGCATGTATGAAGAAGATGCAAAGAAAGGTCCCACGATGAGTGGGCATACCCGGTACCTTGCGCCTGAAGTGCCCGAGATGGGCTGGCAGAAAACGACTCAGAGCGACGTTTACGCGTACGGACTGCTGATTCTCGAGGTCAGTCTTCTTTAGGGTACATTTATTTCTTTGTTCGCCCTGACGCGCGAGGCTATGTTTAAAGATTGCAATCGGAAGGAAGGCTAAACGGGAGAGCATAGCGGACGACAGCATCGCCGCCAGCGCAGCTGACTCCCCTGCTTTAGATCCGGATCAGTATCCGGAGCTCAGGGTCGGCAGCTCCAGCGCTCTTTGGAATCTTGTAGCTGAATGCACTATGCATTGGCTTGGGCGCCCGTCGATGCAGGTCATGCAAAGCCGTCTCGATTGCGTCCAGGACACAGACTGGGTAGCTGACTGGTCAACTGACTGGTCAACTGACTTGCTCTGGGCTACTGGTCGGTGAGTGGTCAGGTTCCTCGGGACGAGGGGTGTCATGTACAGAACCATGGCAAGTCCGCCAGCAAATGAATCATTACCACTTGTATTACATTGTGAAAATGGAGAGAATTATTCATATTAGAGCTTCAGCTGGATCTTGGTGCTGCCCAGCATCTTTCGTTCTCAAGCTTGCTCGAGAATGAAAGAGTTGTGTTAGCCATTTCACTTGGGTGTTTGAAGGATGTCACGTATGAAGGTGGTGTTGGCGGCCGTCGCGCGGGAAGTGCCGTGTGGCTGCCGGACGATCTGGGTCTTGGAGTTCCGTTGCCAAGACTCAGGCTCTTGGCATTGGTGCATCGACTGCCCCGGCACCCAATCTGTAACGTTCCGTCAGGCACAAGTCCGAACAACATTCGAATGTGGAAGAATTACACATTGGTTCGGACGATCGCATGCTGATTTAGGCAACGCACTTGTTTTGAGACCACCCCCTAAGACCACGGACATGGCATCTTTGTACTGCGAGCGCTAGGACCTCCTAACGCCACTGGCGCTCATGAAGCGCTGGTCTCCTCGGGAGGAGGTGGTTGCGCGACTGTCCTTAGAAACGGGCGGATCTCCGAGCGGGACTTACAATTTCCCAGACCGTCTACATCGCTACAAACGGAAATGATGTTCAAAAATAGATCATTGCGAGTACTGCCTCTTTGGCCTTGGCCGGCGTTTCTCCGATTTACCTCTTCATGCCAAGGCGGGCGTCTGATGATGCCGTGTCCGTCCGAGGTATAAAGTTACTGCCATCGAGGAGACAATAGATCCATCATTTACTAGTAACACCACACGATCCCTATACTCTTTCACTCCAAAGGATATCGCGATGCTCGCTATCACATTTACCACCCTTCTCCTAGCTTCCACTCTTTCCTCGGCTTCTCCTGCACCTTCTCCCCGTGATTTCCAGAGACGAAGCGCGTCTGTGGTTAACTTCCACCGCCACACTATCGAGGGTGGCAAAAAGGTCTTTAATGCAGATGCAGCACGCCAAGAACGAGCCCGCGTTCAAGTGAAATATGGGAATGCCAACCAGAGGATTTCGTCCACTTCCAGCGCCACCAAACGAGCCTTGAAGACCGTCGGCCAGCCGTTCGACATCAACAAAAGAGCCGGCAAAGAGGGAAAGGACCCACTGATAGATGAATTCAATCAGATTGACGTTTGTGAGTCCTGTGTTGGAGCAGGTCAAGGACTTATTACCAAGGGCTAAATTAACATTTGGTCCCTTAAAGTGTACTACGGTCCTATGTCTGGTGTGTCACACCCACCTTATACTGTGAATCCTTCCTAACTAGTCCCTACCTCAGTTGGAACCCCAGCGCAAGAGACTACTGTCGACTTCGACACAGGCTCGAGCGATCTCATCGTACCGATGTATGCTTGGAGATTCACTTCGATTGGTTCTCGCTGAATATTCTAATCTGTTCAAATTGGCTCGCGATAGGTCGAATTGCCGAAGTTGCACAGGTCCTCTATTCAACTCGGCGAGATCCACGACGTTCAAACGTAGCAATACTCCGTAAGTCGCACTTCGCCCAATCGTTCTTGTAGTCAATCCCGTCTCATTGAGAAATAAACCAGCTTCTCGACTCGATTCCAAGACGGAAGTGGTGCGAACGGAACGCTCGCCACCGATACGGTCACTGTCGCTGGGTTGACGGTCGCCGGCCAGGTCTTCGGTGCCATTACCTCCGAGAGCGGCGGGTTTTCTGGAGTAAGTTTGATTCAGAAATTTTCAAGTACGGACAACAGAAGTGAACTTTCTGACTTTTCCCCTAGCCCTTTGCTGGTTTGATGGGCCTCGGCTTCACAGACAAGTACGGTACCCTCGACAGCGATTCACTTTCAGAGCTATCTGCTGAACTTTGGTCTATTCCCTTGGCTCTTTCTAGTGCCGCCTCCAACGCAAAGCCGTTCTTTATCAATCTCGCCGATTCAGGTAGTCTGGCTTCCAACGTCTTCTCATTCTATATGTCTCGAGGTGGAGCAGACGGTTCCGAGTTGTGTATTGGCTGTGTCAACTCTGAGAAGTATACCGGAGGTACGGAGACCTGATTTTGCTTCGAAGATTTGCTCCGTTTGATGGAACGCCTACTTATAGCCATTGACTACTACCCCCTTGACCCCTCCGCTACGAGCGGACAGCAATTATATTGGAATATTCCGGTACGCCAATACCTCTACAAGACACTACTTTAGGATCACTTGTGTGCTAACCCTGAATATTAGAGCTCCGGCCTTTCTTACGGTGGCACCCGAACCTCTGGTTTCAGCGCTGTTATTGATTCTGGAACCAGCCTAATCTACGTTACTCCAGCCGTCGCGAGACAACTTTACAGCAAGGTTGGTAGTATCTTTCCCTGAGGCTCAGCTTGGCTGACACTGACGATCATGTTCCAAGATTCCCGGTGCGCGCCAGGCTCCGAAGAGCGTTGGAGATGGGTTCTGGCTCTTCCCGTGCAATGCTTCCTTAAAGCCCATCAGCTTCAATTTTGGAGGGGAAAGCTATGCCATTGACCCCAACGATTTCAACACTGGTGCTCTGTCTGAGTAAGTGCATCCGTCCAACATACGACTCTGTGTCCCTCGATTGACGAGTTTCCTCTCGCCTTGCAGAGGCTCCTCTGACTGCGTAGGCGGTATCATTGGTACGTATCGGGATCTTTGGGCCTTGTTTCTTATCCTGACGTATGATGTGGTATAGGCGAAGACCTCGGAGGTAACCTGGCCATCGTTGGCGACGAATTCATGAAGAATTGGTACTCCGTGTTCGATTACAACAGGCGCGCGGTTGGGTTCGCCAAAGCCAAATGATAGATTCGGGTCATTCGATACCTGTAACCACCAGAGAGCTGGTCATATAGCATCTTGCGTATTATTACATATGATGATCTTGGGCATGTCAGTTACGTACTTGACATCGATATCTCTGGCATAGCCATGATTATAATATTCCCGCTGCATTGAACCATATTGCTCTGGGCTACCGGCCGGCTCGGTCGAATACAGCCGCAGCGTGATCACTCTCTGATACGGTACGCCAGGAGTCCAAGGTCAAACTCCGCGCGTCGCACGACCCGCCCTCTCGACCCAGCGCTGAAACCCCCACCTCATATCTCGGAATTGGGGATTTCTGAGGGCCTCCTAGAGCTCCCAGAGCTCTTACGGCTTCACGGAGGTGGTTAATAGACTGAAATACCCCAAATGAGCACCATCGGGGAGGATTGGGGATAAAAGAGTTTACTTCCGCAAACGCCGTTCACTCGTCCAGGCGCGTCACTGCCCGGCGTATTTCAAAAAAGAGGGGCCAGTCGAACTCCTGGAGCGCTTAATCGTATTATATTTCTGCTTAAATGGCTAGCCTAGGTGCTTGATTGCCGGAGTAGTCCGGATATCGTAAGCGGACTGAGGGATTTATGAGGGCTGGACGTATGTAAACTAGTTTTGATGGAGGTTTTATCAAGTAGAGGACAGAGATAGAGTATCTTTTACTTGACAAGAGTTGACCCGAATATAGCCGTATTTTTTTCCCCCAAAGAGGGTCGAAATTTCAGATAGATTTGCTTATCTAAGACCGGGAAGGAATCGTGCGCTCTCGTTCTTGGTACCAGTCGGGCAAGACGTAAATACGGGTCATGGCCACACAATCAATCTATTGCCTACTATGGGTGTGTAAAGGTTGATTATATCGATTTCAGAGGTCATATATGTCGCTGAAAGCCTAAAAGCTATCTCTCGTGGACAGAGATTGTCCGAAACTCGCCCCTCGGGCTTGGGAGGTTGACATTCTAGTAATCTAAAGTGTTCGGTCCTGCATAATCAGGGAACCGTCGAGGTTGACCATAATTACCGCGCCCTGCTCAGCAACTTTGAGCTCAGCATGTATAAAGAAGATGCAAAGAAAGGTCCCACGATGAGTGGGCATACTCGGTACCTTGCGCCTGAAGTGCCTGAAATGGGCTGGCTGAAAACGACTCAGAGCGACGTTTACGCTTACGGACTAGTACTGCCGAGTCTCGAGGCGAGTCTTCTTTAGGTTACATTTATTTCTCTGTTCGCCCTGACGCGCGAGGCTATATTTAAAGATTGCAATCGGAAGGAAGGCTAGAAAGGAGGGCATAGCGGACGACACCATCGCCGCCAGCGCAGCTTACTCCCCTGCTTTAGATCCGGATCAATATCCGGAGCTCAGGCGTAGCGGCTCCAACGCTCTTTGAAATCTTGTGGCTGAATGCACTATGCGTTTGCCTGGGCGCCCGTCGATGCAGGACATGCAAAGCCGTCTCGATCGTGTCCAGGAGACAGACTGGACAACTGACTGGTCACCTGACAGGTCACCTGACAGTGATTAGCATCGATATCCTTGGCATAAATAGAATTCCAATATACCGGTTGCCTTGAACCATACTGCTCTGGGCCACTGTTCGGTGAGTTGTCAGGTTCCTCGGGACGAGGGGTGTCATGTACAGAACCACGGCAAGCCCGCCAGCAAATGATTTATTGCCGTTGTATTGTGTTGCGAAATGGAGAGAATTATTCATATTATGGCTTCAGCTAGATCTTGGCGCTGCTCAGCAGCTTTCGTTCTTAGGCTTGCTCGAGAATGAAAGAGTTGTGTTAGTCATTACACTCGGGTGTTTGAAGGATGTCACATATGAAGGTGGTGTTGGCCTCCGTCGCGCGGGAAGTGCCGTGTGGCTGCCGGGCTATCAGAGTCTTGGGGCTCCGTTGCCAAGACTCTTGGCATCGGTGCATCGACTGCCCCGGCACCCAATCTCTTACGTTCCGTCAGGCACAAGTCGTGATGCTCCGAGCTAACGTCTCTAGAGCCCGCAGAACTCGCGCGCGTATTGTTCTGGTTACCGAACAACATTCGGATGTGGAAGAATTACTACACATTGGTTCGGACGAGCGCATGCTGATTTAGGCAACGCACTTGTTTTGAGACCACCCCCTAAGACCACGGACATGGCATCTTTGTACTGCGAGCGCTAGGACCTCCTAACGCCACTGGCGCTCACGAAGCGCTGATCTCCTCGGGAGGAGTTGGTCGCGCGACCGTCCTTAGGAACGGGCGGTTCTCCGAGTACGACTTACAATTTCTCAGACCGTCCACATCGCTACAAACGGAAATGATGTTCAAAAAGGGATCATTGCGAGTACTGCCTCTATGGCCTTGGCCGGCGTTTCTCCGATTTACCTCTTCATGCCAAGGCGGGCGTCTGATGATGCCGTGTCCGTCCGAGGCATAAAGTTACTGCCATCGAGGAAACAATAGATCCATCATTTACTAGTAGCACCACACGATCCCTATACTCTTTCACTCCAAAGGATATCGGGATGCTCGCTATCACATTCACCACCCTTCTCCTAGCCTCCACTCTTTCCTCGGCTTCTCCTGCACCTTCTCCCAGTGATTTCCAGAGACGAAGCGCGTCTGTGGTTAACTTCCACCGTCACACCATCGACGGTGGCAAAAAGGTCTTTAATGCAGATGCAGCACGTCAAGAACGAGCCCGCGTTCAAGTGAAATATGGGAATGCCAACCAGAGGATATCGTCCACTTCCAGCGCCACCAAACGAGCCTTGAAGACCGTCGGCCAGCCGTTCGACATCAACAAAAGAGCCGGCAAAGAGGGAAAGGACCCACTGACAGATGACTTCAATCAGATTGATGTTGGTGAGTCCTGTGTTGGAGCAGGTCAAGGACTTATTACCAAGGGCTAAATTAACATTTGGTCCCTTAAAGCGTACTACGGCCCTATGTCTGGTGTGTCGCAGCCACCTTATACTTTGAATCCTTCCTAACAAGTCCCTACCTCAGTTGGAACCCCAGCGCAAGAGACTACTGTCGACTTCGACACGGGCTCGAGCGATCTCATCGTACCGATGTATGCTTGGAGATTCACTTCAATTGGTTCTCGCTGAACATTCTAATCTGTTCAAATTGGCTCGCGATAGGTCGAACTGTCGAAGTTGCACAGGTCCTCTATTCAACTCGGCGAGATCCACGACGTTCAAACGTAGCAATACTCCGTAAGTCGCACTTCGCCCAATCGTTCTTGTAGTCAATCCCGTCTCATTGAGAGATAAATCAGCTTCTCGATTCGATTCCAAGACGGAAGTGGTGCGAACGGAACGCTCGCCACCGATACGGTCACTGTCGCTGGGTTGACGGTCGCCGGCCAGGTTTTCGGTGCCATTACCTCCGAGAGCGGCGGGTTTTCTGGAGTAAGTTTGATTCAGAAGTTTTCAAGTATGGACAACAGAAGTGAACTCTCTGACTTTTCCCCTAGCCCTATGCTGGTTTGATGGGCCTCGGCTTCACAGACAAGTACGGTACCCTTGACGGCGATTCACTTTCAGAGCTATCTGCTGAACTTTGATCTACTCCGGTGGCTCTTTCTAGTGCCGTCTCCAACGCAAAGCCGTTCTTTATCAATCTCGCCGATTCGGGTAGCCTGGCTTCCAACGTCTTCTCATTCTATATGGCTCGAGGTGGAGTAGACGGTTCCGAGTTGTGTATTGGCTGTGTCAACTCTGAGAAGTATACCGGAGGTACGGAGACCTGATTTTGCTTCCAAAATTTGCTCCGTTTGATGGAACGCCTACTTATAGCCGTTGACTACTACCCCCTTGACCCCTCCGCTACGGGCGGTAGCCAACTATATTGGAATATTCCGGTACGCCAATACCTCTACAAGACACTCCTTTTTACTTTAGGATCACTAATGTGCTAACCCTGAATATTAGAGCTCCGGCCTTTCTTACGGTGGCACCCGAACCTCTGGTTTCAGCGCTGTTATTGATTCTGGAACCAGCCTAATCTACGTTACTACAGCCGTCGCGAGACAACTTTACAGCAAGGTTGGTAGTGTCATTCCCTGAGGTTTAGCTTGGCTGACACTGATGATCATGCTCCAAGATTCCCGGTGCGCGCCGGGCTCCGAACAGCGTTGGAGATGGGTTCTGGCTCTTCCCGTGCGATGCTTCCTTAAAGCCCATCAGCTTCAATTTTGGAGGGGAAAGCTATGCCATTGACCCGAACGATTTCAACATTGGTGCTGTGTCTGAGTAAGTGCATCCGTCCAACATATGACCCTGTGTCGCTCGATTGACGAGTCTCCTCTCACCTTGCAGAGGCTCCTCTGACTGCGTAGGTGGTATCATTGGTACGTATCGGGATCTTTGGGCTTCGTTTCTTATCCTGACGTATGGCTTGGTATAGGCGACGACCTCGGAGGTAACCTGGCCATCGTTGGCGACGAATTCATGAAGAATTGGTACTCCGTGTTCGATTACAACAGAGGCGCGGTTGGGTTCGCTAAAGCCAAATGACCGATTCGGGTCATTCGATACCTGTAACCACCAGAGAGCTGGTCATATAGCATCTTGCGTATTATTACATATGATGATCTTGGGCATGTCAGTTACGTAATTGACATCGATATCGCTGCCATAGCCATGATTATACTATTCCCGCTGCATTGAACCGTATTGCTCTGGGCTACCGGTTAGCGCGGTCGAATACAGCCGCCGCGTGATCACTCTCTGACCGTTGCTTGACTGACATGTGTAGCCGGGTTTGACTCAAGAGGCTGTGCTGCAGGACTGATATTACAATTTGATGTGCTGTACTATCGGTCAGAGGTTCGTCACGCTGGCTACCGAGCCGAGCCTAATCGGAGTCTTTGTCCCGCGTCACGCTTCCTTGTCTGAGCCTATCACGTCACGCTTTGGCTCGGGTGACCGTCTCCGGAGCTTCGGACTTACCAGGAATTGGCAGGTTAGTGCGGGCGCCCCAAGCCCTCACTTCGAGCCTAATTCGGGGCTCGGTCTCGCACCCCAGGGCCCAGCGAGCCTACGCAAGTCTCGATCGTGTCCAGGACACAGACTGGGCAACTGACTGGTCAACTGACTGGTTCACTGACAGTGAATTAAGCATCGATATCCTTGGCATAATAGAATTCCAATATACCCGTTGGCTTGGACCATACTTCTCTGGGTTACAGGTCGGTGAGTTGTCAGGTTCCTCGGGACGAGGGGTGTCATGTACAGAACCATGGCAAGTCCGCCAGCAAATTGCCACTTGTATTACGTTGTGAAATGGAGAGAATTATTCATATTGGAGCTTCAGCTAGATCTTGGCGCTGCTCAGCAGCTTTCGTTCTCAGGCTTGCTCGAGAATGAAAGAGTTGTATTAGCCATTTCACTCGGGTGTTTGAAGGATGTCACGTATGAAGGTGGTGTTGGCCTCCGTCGCGCGGGAGGTGCCGTGTGGCTGCCGGACGATCTGAGTCTTGGAGCTCCGTTGCCAAGACTCTTGGCATCGGTGCATCGACTGCCCCGGCACCTAATCTGTAACGTTCCGTCAGGCACAAGTCGTGATGCTTGGAGCTAACACATCTAGAGCCCGCAGGACTCGCTCGTGTATTGTTCTTGTTATCGAAGAATTACACATTGGTTCGGACAAGCGCATGCTGATTTGGGCAACGCATTCGTTTTGACACCACCCTAAGACCACGAACATGGCATCTTTGTACTGCGAGCGCTAGGACCTCCTACCGCAACTGGCGTTCACGAAGCGCTGGTCTTCTCGGGAGGAGTTGGTCCCGCGACTGTCCTTAGAAACGGGCGGTGGGACTTACAATTTCTCAGACCGTCCACATCGCTACAAACTGAAACGATGACCAAAAAGGGATCGTTGCGAGTACTGCCTCTTTGGTCTTGACCGGCGTTTCTCTGGTTTACCTCTTCATGCCAAGACGGACGTCTGATGATGCCGTGTCCGACCGAGGTATAAAATTACTGTCATCGAGGAAACAATAGATCCATCATTTACTAGTAACACCACCCGATCCCTACATTCCTTCACTCTACAGGATATCGCGATGTTCGCTATCACATTCACTACCCTTCTCCTAGCCTCCACTCTTTCCTCAGCTTCTCCAGCACCTTCTCCCCGTGATTTCCAGAGACGAAGCGCGTCTGTGGTTAACTTCCACCGTCACACTATCGACGGTGGTAAAAAAGTCTTTAACGCAGATGCAGCACGCCAAGAACGAGCCCGCATTCAAGTGAAATATGGGAGTGCCAACCAGAGGATTTCGTCCACTTACGGCACCACCAAACGAACCTTGAAGAGCGTCGGCCAGCCGTTCGACATCAACAAAAGAGCCGGCAAAGAGGGAAAGAATCCCCTGACAGATGAATTTAATCAAATTGATGTTTGTGAGTTCTGTGGTAGAGCAGGTCAAGGGCTTATTACCAAGGGCTAAATTAACATTGGGTCCCTTAAAGTGTACTACGGCTCTATCTCTGGTGCGTCACACCCACCTCATACTTTGAATCATCCCTAACAAGTCCCTACCTTAGTTGGAACCCCAGCGCAAAGGACCACTGTCGACTTCGACACGGGCTCGAGCGATCTCGTCGTACCGCTGTATGTTTAAACATTCACTTCGATCTGTTCTCGCTGAACAGTCTAATCTGTACGATTTGCTCGCGATAGGTCGAATTGTCGAAGTTGCACAGGTCCTCTATTCAACTCGGCGAGATCCACGACGTTCAAACGTACCAGTACCCCGTAAGTCGCACTTCATCCAATCGTTCTTGTGGTCAACCCCATCTCACTGAGCAATAAAACAGTTTCTCAATTCAATACCAGGACGGGAGCGGTGCCAGCGGAACGCTTGCCAACGATACGGTCACTGTCGCTGGGTTGACGGTCGCCCGCCAGGTCTTTGGTGCCGTTACCTCTGAGAGCGGCGGGTTTTCTGGAGTAAGTTTGGTTCAGGACTTCTCAAGTATGGACAACAGAAGTGACATTTTTGGCTTTTCCCCTAGCCTCATGCTGGCTTGATGGGCCTCGGCTTCACGGACAAGTACGGTACTCTTGACGGCGATTCACTTTCAGAGCTATCTGCTGAACTTTGGTCTACTCCCTTGGCTCTTTCTAGTGCCGTCTCCAACGCAAAGCCGTTCTTTATCAATCTCGCCGATTCGGGTAGTCTGGCTTCCAACGTCTTCTCATTCTATATGTCTCGAGGTGGAGCAGACGGTTCCGAGTTGTGTATTGGCTGTGTCAACTCTGCGAAGTATACCGGAGGTACGGAGACCTAATTTTGCTTCGAAGATTTGCTCCGTTTGATGGAACGCCTACTTATAGCCGTTGACTACTACCCCCTTGACCCCTCCGCTACGGGCGGAAACCAATTATATTGGAATATTCCGGTACGCCAATACCTCTACAAGACACTCCATTATACTCTAGGATCACTTGTGTGCTAACCCTGAATATTAGAGCTCCGGCCTTTCTTATGGTGGCACCCGAACCTCTGGTTTCAGCGCTGTTATTGATTCTGGAACCAGCCTAATCTACGTTACTACAGCCGTCGCGAGACAACTTTACAGCAAGGTTGGTAGTGTCATTCCCTGAAGTTCAGCTTGGCTGACACTGATGATCATGTTCCAAGATTCCCGGTTCGCGCCAAGCTCCGAACAGCGTCGGAGATGGGTTTTGGCTCTTCCCGTGCGATGCTTCCTTAAAGCCTGTCAGCTTCAATTTTGGAGGGAAAAGCTATGCCATTGACCCTAACGATTTCAACATTGGTGCTGTGTCTGAGTAAGTGCATCCGTCCAACATACGACCCTGCATTGTTCGATTAACGAGTTTCCTCTCACCTTGCAGAGGCTCCTCTGACTGCGTAGGCGGTATCATTGGTACGTATCGAGATCTTTGGCCTTCGTTTCTTATCCTGACGTATGGTGTGGTATAGGCGACGACCTCGGAGGTAACCTGGCCATCGTTGGCGACGAATTCATGAAGAATTGGTACTCCGTGTTCGATTACAACAGGCGCGCGGTTGGGTTCGCCAAAGCCAAATAATAGATTCGGGTCATTCGATACCTGTAACCACCAGAGAGCTGGTCATATAGTATACTGCGTATTATTACATACGATGATCTTGGGCATGTCAGTTACGTACTTGACATCGATATCGCTGGCATAACCATGATTATGATATCCCCGCTGCCTTGAACCGTATTGCTCTGGGCTACCGGTTGGCTCCGCCGCGTGATCACTCTTTGACCGTTGGTTGACTGATAGATGTGCAGCTGGGTTTGACTCAAGAGGCTCTGCTGCAGGGCTGAATCTTACTGTACTGTACTATTTCGATCAGAGGCTCGTCACGCGGTCACGCTGGCTACCGAGCCTCGCCTCATCGGAGTCTTTGTCCCGCGTCACGCTTCCTTGTCCAAGCCTATCACGTCACGCTCTGACTCAGGTGACTGTCTCCGGAGCTTCGGACTTACCATAATTGGCAGGTTTGAAGAATAATGGCAAGTCCCCCTGTAAATGATTTATTACTACACATGACTAGCTCCAACTCATGACGCTGTCTAGGATCCTCCATCATTAGCCTTCCTCGAGAATGAAAGAGTGGTGGGACCATTTTCACTCGGGGTTTGAAATGACGTCACGTGTGACGGTGGTGCTGTCTCCGTCGCGCGGGAAGTGCCGTTCGGCTACCGGACTGTGAAGAGTAGCCGGTTGAGCTTGGCAACGCGTTAACGGTGAATCGACTGCCCCGGCACCCAATCTGTAACGTTCCGTCAGGCACCGGTTGTGATGCTTGGAGCTAACTTCTCTAAAGCCCGCAGAACTCGATCATGTCTTGCTCTTGTTGCCGAAGAATTACACATCGGTTAAGACGAGCACATGCTGATTTAGGCAACGTACTCGTTTTGACACCACCCTAAGACCGCTAGCATGTCGCCTTGTAATGCGAGCGCTGTGACCTCCGACGGCAACTGGCGCTCACGAAGCACCGGTCTCTTCGGGAGGACTTCGTCGCCCGACTGTCCATGGAAACGGGAGGTTCTCCGAGTGGGACTTACTCGCTCCGGTCCAATTCCTCAGAACATCCACCTCGCGACAAACTGGACTGACGACAAAAATAGATCATCGCGGGTACTCCCTCTTTGGTCTTGGCCGGCGCTGCTCTCGTGGGTTTACCTCATCATGCCAAGATGCGCGTCCGATGCTGGGTCTCACCCAGGTATAAGATAACTGCAGTCGGGGAAGGGATAGATCCATTATCAACTACTAACACCACACAATCCTTACATTCACTCACTCCAAAGTATATCCCAATGCTCGCTATCACAATCTCTACCCTTCTTCTAGCTTCCACTCTTTCCTCAGCTTCTCCTGCACCCCAGAAGCGCAGCGCGTCTCTGATTAACTTTCAGCGTAACACTATCCAAGGTGGCAACAAAATCTTTAATGCAGACGCAGCACGCAAAGAACGAGCCCGTATTCAAGTGAAATATGGGAATACGAACCAGACGATTTCGTCCACCTCCGGCGCCGCCAAACGAGCCTTGAAGAACGTCGGCCAGCCATTCGACATCAAGAGCAAAAGAGCTGGCAACCAAGGAAAAGACCCACTGACAGATGATTTCAACCAGGTCGACGTTAGTGAGTACTATGCTGGAGCAGGTCAAGGACTTGTTTCGAAGGTTTAACTGACCCTTTGGTCCCTTACAGTGTACTACGGCCCTATCTCTAGTATGTCACACCCATCTTTTACTTTGAATCCACCCTAACCTAGTCCTTGTCTCAGTTGGAACCCCATCTCAAGGAAGCAACGTTGACTTCGACACGGGCTCGAGCGATCTCGTCATACCGATGTATGTTTGGACATCAACTTCGATCTGTCCTCGCTGAACATTCTAATGGGTTAAATTTGGCTCGCGATAGGTCGAGCTGCCAAAGCTGCGCAGGTCCTCTATTCAATTCAGCGAGGTCGACGACTTTCAAAGCTAGCAAAACCCCGTAAGTCTCATTTCGTCCAATCTTTACTCTACCCAACCGTGTCTCATTGAGCAATAAACCAGATTCTCGATTCAATACGAAGACGGAAGCGGTGCCCAAGGAACGCTCGCCACCGATACGGTCACTGTCGCTGGGTTGACGGTCAAGAGCCAGACCTTCGGCGCCGTTACCAGCGAGACCGATGGGTTTGGTGGAGTAAGTTTGATTCGGGATTTTGTCACGTGTGGACGACAGAGCTGAACTGTTTGGCTTTTCCCCCTAGCCCAATGCCGGTTTAATGGGTCTCGGCTTCCCAGCCAAGTACGTTATCCTTGATGACGATTAACTTTCCGAGCTATCTGCTGAACTTTGGTCTACTCCGGTGACTCTTTCTAGTGCCGAGTCCAAAGCAACGCCGTTCTTTATCAATCTTGCCGAGTCAGGTAGTCTGGCTTCCAACGTCTTCTCATTCTACATGTCTCGAGGTGGTGCAGGTGGTTCAGAGTTGTGTATTGGCTGTGTCAACTCTGCGAAGTATACCGGAGGTACGGAGACCTGATTTTGCCTCGAAGATGTGCTCGGTTTGATGGAACGCCTACTTATAGCCATTGACTACTACCCTCTTGACCCCGACGCTACGGACGGAACGCAAAGATATTGGAATATTCCGGTACGCCAATACCTCTACAAGACACTCCATCGTATTCCAGGATCACTAACATGCCAGTCCTGAACATTAGAGCTCCGGTCTTTCTTATGATGGCACCCCAGCTTCAAGTTCTGGTTTCAGCGCGGTTATTGATTCTGGAACCAGCCTGATCTACGTTCCTACAGCCGTCGCTGCAAAGCTTTACAAACAGGTTGGTAGTGTAATCCTTTAATATTCAGTTTAATTGACACCGATGATCGCGTTCCAAGATTCCCGGTGCGGCTCAGTCTTCCGCCGCCGGAGATGGGTTCTACACCTTCCCATGCGATACCGACATCGGGACTATCAGCTTCAATTTTGGAGGGAAATCCTATGCTGTTGATCCCAACGACTTTAACACGGGTTCTCTGTCTGAGTAAGTACATCTGTCTGACATACGATCCTGCGTCGCTCGATTGACGAGTCTCCCCTCATCTTACAGCGGCTCCAACGACTGCGTAGGCGGTATCGCTGGTACGTATCGGGATTCTTGGTCTTCGTTCCGTATCCCTGACATAAAATGTGGCATAGGTGCCGATAGCGGAGGTAACCTGGCCATCGTTGGCGACGAATTCATGAAGAATTGGTACTCCGTCTTCGATTACGACAGGCTCGCGGTTGGCTTCGCCAAAGCCAAATGATAGGTTCGGGCATTCGAGACCTGTAACCATCAGAGAGCTGGTCATATTTCATATTGCGAATTATTATACACGATGATTTTGGGCATGCTCATAGTGAAACAAATGGTGGGGTATGACCGATGAAAGAAACAGAGAGACAGGGTAATCATTAACCTAAAGTAGAGTGTCACGTCGGCGGAGCCATTGACCGAAGACGTCGGGATTGAGTTTGAGGTAAGGGTGTTATCGTCGATCTCGCCCGTGTTCGGCTCCGAGTACTACGAGTGGGACGGGATGACGGGTTTTCCGAAGAGTGCCTCCGAAGAAGGGTGGGGGGTTTTATTCCCACCGAGGATGACCGCGTAACTCGGGTAGGTTTTCGGGAAGATGGTAACGTTGCGGTTGTGGTGGTGCGAGTGGAACGGCGAACTGGTTGGGGCGGCAATATGGGCGGTTCGGGTATTTGAGAGGCGTTTGAGGCGTCGATCCCCCTGACTTCTTCGGTAGTGGTTTCCATCTCGAGGTGCTCCTCGACCGCAGCTGACCACTCAGTGCTGAAGGAATCCACGTTCATTTGAGACGACCTTTCCCTGGCATATGCGATCTCGGAATCGTCGATCCCAAGTTCACATTCCCCAGTGCGCCTATATACGTACTCCTCACTCTCCTTCCAGCGCATAAGAGCACCTGGGTCCACAGCGGACCAAGCTGGGTGGTCCTCAGAGGGGTAGGCAATCCGGACGTACTCCCCGATCGCCGGCGTGCATAGCTTCCATTGTTCGGGCCCATCCAGCGTCCTCCATGCACCGTCCGCTCTCTGCACCGCGCGCTTCTTCCTATTGGGGTTCCAAGGTTGTAGTGTATATCGTCGACGAACTTCCCGAAGATCAAGCCCGCGGTTCAGCAGGACGCGGTTCTCGTACATTTCGAGCAGCACGCCCACTCGCTCGTAGACGCGGTCGCGAATTAGAAAGTGCCGTTCTTCCTTTGCCTTGAGCTCTGGCTTTCTGGGTCGGCTGAGGCCCTCGGCCTCACGAGTGGATGAGGGGGATTGTTCGCCTGTCGAAGAGAGGGGGCTAGCGACAGCCTTCGATGCTTTCCGCCTCTTTTCTGCTTGCTTCTTCCTGTGCTGGGTGGACATCGACTTGGCTTTTGTCCGGTGGGGGTGGCCATCGGGATCAGGACCAAAGATGACTTTTACAGGTCGTGGAGGCTCCGCCTGTGTGCTGCTCTGCGTTTCAAGGTTGGACGGCTGACTGGCGGGATTGGCGACCTCGTCTCTACTTAGTGGTACTGCAGAGACAAAGGCGGGCCTTGATGATAGAAAGGCATCCATGCGTGGTCTCTTCGGTGGAGGGATGCGTAAGTCGTCGGCGTCCCAATCACTTCGGCGTTTTATACCCAGCACCTAGTGCGTGAGCAAATGAGTAATGAGAACCTGTCACGAATAGAGCTAGAGAAAGACGTACCGACTCAACGGCTTCTTCGTCAGGATCGATCATGGGGGGGAAATCGTCGTCTCCTCCTACGCTACCATTCTCACTATCGACTTCCGTGGCCGCGTCCCAACCAACGTTTTCGTTTTGGCGAACTTGTAAGGCCATAGGCCCATCTCCTTGGTTGCTCTCCGTATTCACTTTCGTGATCGGAGAGAAGCCATCCACGCCGAGCGATATCCTCCGACCCAAGGGAGGTAAACTCGTCGGAGATATAGGATTCTGCAAGGCAGATTGAGTCAGAATAGACGAGGATTTGGGTCCGAGCGAAGGGTAAGATTCGGCCCTGCTTACCTTGAGAATTCCCGCGACAGGGTCTGATGCCTGGGATAATGGTAAAGGTTCCCAGCTACCGCTCCACTTCCGATGCAGGCGGTCGTCAAAATTTGGAAAGCTGGTCTTCCACCAAGGTTGAATTGGCGTCAGGCTCGGTTCGTTGACCTCTGTGAGATCTGCGACCCAGCTAGAAGTGGGGACAGCGGGCAGTGATGGAATAGAGCCAGATGAAACCTTCCGGGAGGTGTCGTTCTCGATAAGATCCTGAAGAGCATCGGAAAGGGTAAGAAGTTGGAGGGGGTGAAGGTTGGTCGAGGGAGTGTCGGTCATGAGGCGCTTCGCAACTGGGCTCGATTGGGAAGAGTTCCGCCTATTTGGACTGGACTTGCTAGTGCCCGAAGGGGTTTCTGAACCTTGAATCGAACGCATAGCAGTTTTCAACACTGGTAATACCCTCTCGAGGTTGGAGGGACTGTGGAAGCGTGGGTGGCGAGGGACCGCGGTGAATGAACGATTGTGCGACTATCTGGCAGCGTCTTCAGCTCGAATACGCCGGCGGTTTCTACCAAAAGGTCCTCTCTTCAGGTCGAGGCGGCTGAGTCGCTGGGATATGTTTTGAGTCCAAGTTAAGGGAGCCCTTGTTCGGCCTTCCGATGAACTTGAAGAGTAATTGGGGTCGACTGGTCGGAACGGTTTGATGGATATCGAATACCAAAAAGCTGTCGGTAAAGTCGATAGAGAAGGGAAGAGGGAGTATTCGAGTGGTAACAGATGGACCGAGAGGGTTGGGCAACTAGTAATGGTCAGACGTGTGTGAGAGCCGCGAGACAAAGGCCCGGCATAAGCCGTCACGTGACGCTCACCAACCGTAACAGCATCCATGGGTCAAGGCCGCACTTGCTCAATGCAGCCAGCAATGCGCATAGGATTACTGCACTTTCCTCGACCAGTGTGAAGCGCGTTTGCGAAGCGCTTGGAGGGGGTTGTACTTTCGAAGCGTGTTGCCATACTCTCAGGGGTTGTTGTGGCAATATCGTGGACAACTCGTGCATGTTAACCACCGGGGGGGTTAGGAGGTTCCCCAGCCTTGATTCAACTGAGCTCGCGAGCCAAGTGGCGCGCAAGGAATCCGGGGATATGGTTGGATGAACCGGCAGCACAATGGACACTTGCAAGGACCATTCCACACGAGCGGAAATATTTGCACCAGAACTGGCACTGTTGGTAACCGAACCTCGATTCCTAATTCACCGGACCCAGATTCTCTGCACATAGACGGGGGCTTAAGCCTCAAGCCAGTCAGGATTCTCGATAGGTGCATAAAGAATCGCATCTCTCACTGATCATGGGGTTCGAAGTTGACAAGGGTCCAGTGTTAGCACCGGCAGGTGTGATCAGGATTATCAACTCTTACGGGTTTTCGTGGGGTCAAGAAACCGCTAGGCTGGGACGAGGTGATCAGCCTTCACAGCCAGCCGTCCAGGCGCCTGTTTAACGTACGAAGAAGATCCCAAACTCCAAACGGGAACCTTCCACTGGCGCCTGGATGATCAGAATAATAAGAACTGAATCAAGAATCCAAATGCGTGTAAATGACCGAAGGATGATAGAATGATCTCAGTGTTTTTAATAAGGAGGCAAGGTTTAAATATCTACCTGTTTATTCCTGGAGGGGGGAAAAGGAATTCGAAATTTTCCTGGGTTCACTATGCACTGACTTTCTCAGAGAGTGACGTGGTGACCTAGTCTGCGCTAACCAACCAAAAACAACGTTTGGGCTGAGCTAACCGGGTGAATCAAACAACCGCACCACGTAATTGAAAGCGTTCTCACCTCCAATATAGGCGAATGCCCGTAGCTAGCAACTATTATCATGAGAGAAAATAGTGTTTGAAGTCATGCGAGAGAATACGTTCCAGTGGACCATGTTCATCACTGTGGTGGAGAAGAACGGGAGACCTTTTGAGATTCAATTTCCGACACCGTGAGAAGGACACGTCCCTGAACCCACAACACGCAAACTCGTCCTCGAGAATCTTTTGACCTCATTTCGAATCAATTCCGCATGCTAAGAGCCACAAGGCCAGAGAATTTGTACCAATAGGCACCGAATGAAAACTTCAAACGAAACGTAGGAAGTTCTTCGCTATGATTGACCGTTTTGCCAACCCCCTTCCCCCTTCCTGGAGAGCTACGAGGGATGATAGAACATCTTCTGACCATCTTCGATACAATAGCAATATTGGGAGCTTTGACTAGTAGAAAGAAGGTGTCGGAGGGTAATATGATTGTAGGCTTGAGGTACAAGTGTCGGCTCGGCTCTCTGCGAACCAAATAGGTCATTCGTGATTGCAAGAAGCCGAGGAGGGCCAAGAATAATTGACTAAGTAAGCATGCTCATACATCAAGTTGTGAAATCATCGAACATGAATTTCTTTATAGGGTGGTGCGGGTGCGAGTGCATCGCCACCGCATAAGAGGATGATTTCCATCAGTGGAACGCTAATGGTAGACGGTAGAGTAAGCATTCCATTGGTGCAAACAGATACAGTGAACAGAGCACCGCGTACCCGATTGGAGTATAGTAGTCGTAAGAGAAGAAGCAGCGTTATTAGCCTGCTCTCCTGCGAACTGCTGAAATTGTTCGCTTTCCAATTGCCGCCGGAAGAATAAAGAAATCTTCGAATGATGGGGACAGACGTCGTCGATGGCCGCTCTCCACGACTCGGGAACCATGTAAGCTGCATTTCCTCCTTCGAACTCGATAAATGCCAACTGGTCGTTATACGGACTGAGTGTGAAACTCTAATGCCCAGTCAACATTGATATTGGAAGTTTAGAGCATAGCAATGCCTTACCTTGATATGCTTTCCCTCAGTAAGTTGTTCTCGCAGCCAAGCACTACGGACATTGAAGCAGATTGGTCCGACGCGCGGTTGAATAACCCACGTTCCACGCCAGCCCAAAGCCATCATTCGAGCGCCACCAAGGAAGTTGTACTCGAATGCTGCTTCTAGCATGTCTTGGGGAATTCCATTGCAAATCACACGTTCTGTCATAGAGATCATGTACGTTTGAGGAGAATATGCGTCGAATTCGACTCCGGCACAGTTTCCTGGCCCCTTCTCAGCGATGATTTTGCTGATATGAGGGGGTACATTTTCGCTGGCTGCGAAACCTCATGTCAGATAAGCAAGAGGGAGAGACACAGGTCCGTTTAGCGTACCCCACTTCCCGTTACTGCAAGATAGGAAATAGCCTCCGTTTGGAAACAACTCTAACGCTTCGACCTTCTCCACCGCACAGGATGGCTCGGTTCTGAGAAGTTGATCCAGAGATGGGGGAAGGTTGTTCCTGATAGCAGAACGACGATCATTCATGGACTCGTCTTTCCTGCCGACAGGTTCTCACCAGTAGGATTTCTTGCCGTTCTTAACATAGAACGAGTCGCGTGCCGGGCCGAATGCAAAGATCATCGCTATGAGCAGCTGGAAGAGTTTGAGAGGGTTAAAGTTATAGCAACGGATCCAATATCTGCTCCGTATATATATACGGTCATCTGATGCCTCGCCGCTCGGCGTCGAGTGTCGTGAAGACCGGTTTTGGGTTTGCGGAAGTCAGCCTCCTCTCACGCCATCTACACCGCAAGGATTGCGTGCCGATGTCCCCGACTAAAAATACACACACATGACTAAAAAAATTAAACTAATGCTGTACAACTCATCAAAGCTCTGCAGTGATCACGGCGTCTCAATGGGACAGACTTTGGTGTCGTCAACGGGAGGGATAGCGGACAAGCAGCAGCCCTACCGCTGAATGTAAAAATACTTGATATTATCACCCGACGAGTAATTATCTGACAGATTTAATGAGGCAGGTTGCAATTTGGCAATTACATGAACGCGCTCATCCTTGGGAAACTAATACTGAGGGAGGGGTCGGATTCGCTTGGAAGCTCAAAAAGTGACCGATATTCTCTAGATTTATACATTGCTCTGAGACAAACAAGGTAGCATTCGACGGGCCGACTGCATTATATGCGTCTGTCTCCGACAAAGAATTGAGCGAATCTTTTGTAGTTGAGCACTACCGATCAAGCCTGATTTTTCGTGGGCTCCTGTAGGATCCATCGAAGTGAGGGAGCATGATTTCTCAGGCTGCAGTCCCTAAACGAGAACGGGATCAATGTGGCCAGTTTGAAAGGGTAAGAGAGACGTCGTACATGTTGTTGGTCTCGAGATCTCTTGATACTACTAGTTCTGGAGGTTGGAAACGGTGTGGGAGCCACAAACGAAATAGAGGAGCATATTGGAAGCACAGCGGTCCCATAAGTCGTTGGACTTTGCATAGAGGCAAACCAGCAGGTCCTCCTCGCGGAAGCAATGAATTCCATAAAGGCAATCGAGTTGATTGGAAGGTTACTCTAACTTGGTGTCGATCCAAATCTGCTCCTTGGGTTTCCAGACGGGCGTCCTCCCCTTTTGCAGCTTACTTTCTCCGCTCAATATATCGAACACGCTGCTGCGTCAGACACGGGTGTCGAGAATCTCGGGGAAGAGTTAAGCCCATTCTTCTGAGAGGGCAAGTCGGAATCCTGCAAAGTGAATTAAGGGAGAACATCGCTTGGCGCGGTTGGAATCTTCCGAAGAGCGAAATAGTTCACGGCCCGCTTCCTCCGGCCGAGACTCCGGGCTCCACCTACAGAGTATCAGATGACTCCCAGAAAAAGCAGCTACAGCCCGCTTGAGACTCGTTGTTGTTGAGCATAATTCCTTCGCATTAACTCCATCACTGATTGGCGTTTAGTGTCGGTCTGAATGATAATGTGACCAAAAACGGGCCGTGGGAGGTTAAATCTTATTCGGGTGCCTGGGACTGATTCAACTTCCCCTTGCTCGACCACGACATTCCAGCCTCGACCAGGCAAACCTCCGGCTGCCTCCACGAGCCTGTAGCCCAATTTGTCCTTTATGAGAAATTCGCTGCTTTGCGGTAGCTTGTGGGTCTTGGCAAACTCAGAGATGTTCATGGTGCCTTCGACTTCGCTGTTCGTTCCTGGCCCCCAAACGAGAAATATCCGAGAATATCGGCGTGTCATTGATATCGAGATGTAAGCCGTTTGGCCTTATCGGAATTTTAGAAGATACTGAATCCTTTCAACGCAAGCTCCCCTCCACGATTGCCACTTCCTTCCAACTCGTCATCTTGATAGAGAAGCGGGTGATCAAACAGCCGGACTCTTCCCCGCGCTCCTTTCCTCACTTCACCACCACCTTCCCCCCTTCACTACGAGCCACGTCAGGTCTAACAGACACTATGGAAAACGACATTGAAAAGGCTGCCCTTCTGGAAGCAGCACTAGAGTCGTCATCAAGCCAGACAGCAGCAACTCCTCGACGACCAGCAATTCGTGTGCCCCTCAACATCGTCGTCGCCAACCATGCATCTTGCCTGCGACCCGGGCGTCCCATGATGCGATACCTATTCGCTGGCGTACTGTTCATCGTGTCGTACTGGGCGTTGTCCCTCCACAGCTCTCGTTTTACCCACGTGATACCTGGCTATGTTTGGGAAGCTCGTGCTGCGGATGTGCGCGCAGCATTCCAACACGCCTATCATAGCTACGAGTTGCTGGGGTTCCCTCACGACGAAATAAATCCAATATCGAACGACACAAGTGACCAGTGAGTCTTGGGAATCCGCAAGAATTGTCCTTTCTTATTGAATGCGCTCTCCTTCTTTTCAGGTTCAACGGATGGGGGGTCTCAGCACTGGACAGCCTCGACACTATGGCAATAATGGGTTTGGGTGACGAACTTGAGCGTGCGGTTGAGCATCTAAAGAAACTCGATTTCATCAGCCACGTAGGGTCACGATTATGTCCGTTCGCGTTTGAGTGGGGCTGACTTCGGCGGTTGCAGGACCGCTCCGCCCCCTTCTTCGAGACCGTCATCCGGTAAGCTTTCATGACACTCAAGTATACCCCTTCCTCTCTTATATATAAGTGTTTCTTCAGATACTCGGGCGGGCTCCTTGCGGCGTGGCACTTGACGAAGCGACCAGAGATACTCAAGCAAGCCGATCAGCTTGGCCTCGCTCTCCTCCCAGCGTTCAACACCTCGATAGGCTTTCCTTCGTACTCCGTAAATCCTGCAACTAAGGAAATAGACGGGCCTTGGTCGGGCCACGCAAACTTTGGGCTCGCTGAGTCGGCTTCGTGTCAAATGGTCCGTCTCATCGGATTTTGATGGATTCACATTGAACCTTCCCCTTCCCCCAGGAGTACAAGTACTTAGCCAAGTTAACTGGCCGCACAGAATTCTTCGATGTGGTGAGTGTCATTATCCGAAAAAAAAGCCATAACTCGCTGACGCGATGGTGTATAATAGGCACAGAATGTAATGGACGGGTTAGCCGAAACTCAAGACCCCGATAACCAAATGTGGAGCCAGTGGTTTTACAATGAAGGGAACAAACCGACTCCAAAAGCTCGGCGTAAGTGTCAGATAGAGTGAGGGCTCTTGAATCTGCTAACGCGGAGGTCGACCGTGCAGCACAATTTAGCGTTGGTTCAGGGGGAGACAGTGCTGTAAGTCGTCTTACTGCTCGCTCGTTTCTTCAATGCTGAAACTTTGCCCAGTACGAATATCTCCTCAAGCAGTACCTCCTTAGCGGAAGAAGCGAGCCCCAGATGCTTGAGATGTGTAAGCCGGTTCGTACCCAGGTGTTGTCCAGATAATCTGACAAATTTTCTTCTGAAGACCTCAGCTCCATACGCGGTGTGATTACCAATCTTCTTTACGTCTCGAAGCAACGAGGCCTTCTCTATGTCACGGATATCTCGTATTCCAAGCCTAATCCGGGATCAAAATTCCTCGTTCCTGTACCAAGTGGCGACTTGGAACACCTCTCTTGCTTCCTACCCGGCCTACTTGCACTAGGGGCTCATGCGCTCAAGGACCTCCCCGAGGAGGTTTTCCCGTCCGACGAACGGAAATTACATTTGGACATTGCAAAGGGGTTAGCGACGACGTGCTACCTTGCCTATGCGGACTCGTTCACTGGCCTAGCACCGGATGTCATCACTTTCGGAGCGCGTGGAGGTCGGTTATGGAGTGAACTCTATAGACAGTGGGAAAATGGGGGTAAGCGGGGGGCCGCTCCTGGGTTAAAGGTCGATGTTCCAGTGCAGAAGGACCTCACTAAGAGAGGATACGACGTGAGGGTGGACCGGTGGCTCAGTCGCCCGGAGGTGAGTGATTCTTTCGATACACGAACATTCTCACTCTGACTCGCTCTTCGTAATAGACGATCGAAAGTCTGTTCATCCTTTACCGGGTAACTGGGGAGCAAATTTGGAGAAACCGAGGTTATGAAATCTTTGAGGCGATTCAAACATGGTCCAGGGGTCCTGTCGGGTACTCGAGCGTATGGGAACCTGACTCGCCCACCCCTGAAAGAATGGACGAAATGCCAAGGTGAGGGACCTGCCTTTCGGTGCTACGATTTGATTCATATCACGCTTCCCGGTGTAGCTACTTCTTGGCGGAGACTCTCAAGTACTTGTACCTGCTTTTCAAGGAAGACGACTGCGGAATTTCACTCGACGAGATTGTATTCAATACGGAAGCTCACCCATTACCCATATTCAAGTGGACGCCTCAGGAGATAGAGCGCTACCGATTGCGAGAACGGCCTCGGAAAGGTAGCGGCCCGTCCTTGAAGGAGATGATTCGCGCTGAGCGCAAGCCAAAGCCAGCGGCGAAGCCTGATAGGGGAGCGTAGCTAATCCAGGGTGTTGTGAAAAAGTGGTCGGGGTTTTTATTGAGGCTTTGAGTTTCGATTTCTGGGCGCGGCGTGCGACGGTGTGTTACGGACGTTTCATGCCGCGTGCGTGTGCCGCGAATAACAAAAAGGTTGTGCTGTCTTGCCACGAGGACACAAGGGTGCCTGATGTGAGGGAAGAACAACGTACGTTTATGGCCAATTGCAAGCCACAGGCCGAGGTAACGTTAACGTAATATCGACGACTCATATCGACGGATATAAAATCCTCGAAAGCCGAGCTGTTGAAATCACGAACAGGATGACAACCGCTCCGCAAGCTTTCTGGGAAGACCAGCGTACCAGCGACTACCTGAAACAAGAATTAGAATTCCTTGATGCATTCACTGCAAAAGTTGTTCGGGGAAACGGCGATTGGACGCGCCATCAGATCCACAGCTCTACTCGACGCTTTCTTGGAGTTGTTTTGACTGCCGTAGATTCCTGGAAAAAGACAGTCTCGCCAATTACACCAGAGGATGGGCCAGAAGAACTTCCAGAAGAAGACCCCGACGATTGCAATGATTCTACATACCAGGAGGATTGGACGCCGACGTCGCTCTATCAGTGGTACGCCTTTTCATATTTTATTCATTCGTGGTCGCTCTCTAGCATCGGTAAACTCACCGACGTCACTTTGGGCGAAGTATAGGGCTTACCTCAACTTGAAGTCCAAATTGGCTGATCTGGCGGATGACGACCTGCGAGATGAACTCGTGCTTAGGTGAGGTGTTTGACCTGTCATTGCAGCAATCTGTCTTATGACATTCTCTCAGACTGTTTAGGACCCAGTACTATGATGCCGAGCTCTTTGGCTGCGGCGTTCAAAACGCGTATCCTCTCGCCGAGGATCTCCTGTCCCCATCCTCGTCCCCACCCTCGTCCTCACCCTCGTCCCCATCACCCGAGAGCGTTACGAGCACCGAGCCAGCCTACATTCACCAGATGCCTCCCGAACTCCTATCCGAAATATTAATCCGAGCGCACAACGGAGTTCTGTACTTCCCTATCGTCATTTCCCATGTCGACTCCCGCTTCCGCAAAATCGCCGAATCCACCGCCTGGCTATGGACTACGATCGACGTCAACCTGCCGCTTCCCATGGTTAGGATGTACTTGGAGAACTCAAATACCGCTCTATTGGACGTTCGCATCAACCTGTCGGATGGAGGCGGCCGACGGAACGCTTCATCGCGGCTGAGTGCTTTCATCGCGGAGGTGGCAGGTCATCGAGGGCGCATCGCATCGCTCAGCATGTCGTCCCTGAATCCACAACCAGTTGATGAGGTGGTGAAGATAATGCTGACGGGACCGGGCTCAACCTATCCTCATCTGCGGAGACTGGACACGGGGGGTCTTCATTGGGTTAGCGGGATGTGGCCGAGACTTATGATGGAACCGTTGAAGTGTCCTGTGCTGGCCCCACCTCAGGTGCAGGAGCTATACCTTCGAGGATATCGGTCGCGAGACTGGGTCCTGGGATTTCCCGAGCAGCACACCGGGCTAAAACGACTGTATTTGGCCAACAACTTCAGCCTCTTCTTTTCGGATCTTATCGCCGTCCTTTCCAAGTTACCGAACCTCGAGGCATTAACCATCGAAGACTGCACTACGGCTCGGGAACAAGTAACAACATGGCCGACCGTAATCCTCCCAAACCTCACGACGCTCGAATACGTAACGGTCGGCGACGAGGCCATTACCACCATTCAACGAGCACTCATCACTCCAAAACTTACCTCTCTGAAACTGTGGTGGAACTTCGGATTCAAGGGATGGCTCAACCAGGCTGGCGCTCTGGTGGCACTGCTCGAGGCAAACCCGCAACTTGAGAGTTTGGACCTGTGTAACTGCGTGATACATCAGCCGACGTGGAGAGAAGCGTTCAGCAAGGCAGGATCTCTGAAGTATCTGCGTCTGCGCTCATGCGAATTGGAGAGTCAAGACCTCGAGCCCCTTTGGTTACCGGGCGTTGGAAATGACGGCGAAGGGTATTTGCTTCCTCATCTCGAGCATCTTGTCGTGGAGAATGTTTTCGATCTGACAACGGAGGACATCAAGCAGATAGTAATGCATAGGCCCAGCCTCCGATCGGTAGAGCTACGCGGATGGGATGCATCGAATATCACGGACGACGTCCAGTTTCTCCGCAAATCTGTCGAGGACTTCATTTTGGAGACGTTCAATGGAGGACCCAATTCCCTTGACAAAGAAGAGCAGGACGAGGACGAAGATTGGAGCAGCTGGGTCACCCCATCAGAAGGATCGTTGTTGTCCGGAGACGAGGAAGTCATTTCCAGGGTTGTGGGTGCTGGGGGTGCTGGAAATGGGCAGCCGGGGAGCTTGCCTTGAAGAAAGCTTTCAATATGTTTACGCCAATGTTTGTAACTAGAGGTGAGAGGTGGTTGGTATGTATCTGCTTGCGCCCTTGTCAAATGAAACAATTCAAGCGAACCGATTTGATAAACGGGATGTTTGTCTCGCTGTCCCAGCTCCTCGCGATCTTCTGTACATTAGTCTACAATTAATGCGTTCAGAGGCGCTCCCCGCATTACTCTCTTACCTCAAGTATCTCGTCCTGTGACAAATGGTCATGAGGAGGCGGAGGGCACAAAGGCTGCAGGACAACTCGAGAAACGACGCGTCACAAACTACAGTGGATGTTATTGAACGCTTCAAGAAGGGTATCTTCTAGATAGTATCTATAATAGACGCTTAACGAAAAGTACGCGGTCTCAAGCAGATTTTTATCACAGGGTACAGTAATAATATTTAGGTCATCTCTGCTTCCCGCCGTTGTCACCTGCCTTGCGGTAACCGTGCCGACCTCGTTCGTTGGCGGCGAAAGTGCTGGGCAAAGCAGCCTTCATTTCGCGGCTGCAGTTCTCGACGTTAGCAAGTTCGTCGACCTTTTCTAATCGAGTGTGGTCGGTCGTCAGTTAGTGGACGTCACGAGCTGGGAGAATGACGAGGTCAAACCTTGTTGGTCTTCATTCGAGGTTCTTTGACTGTTTTGGCGTATTTGCCATGGTCCTCTTCGTCCTAGGTAGGCATCTGTGCCCACCACAAGCCAGGCCGCCGGCTTTACCTCCCAATGACTCCAACCATGTCTGTCTTCTCCGACACGCCATCCAGCGGGACACCTTCACTGAATCTTCCCTACCCGCGAAGCAAAATCTCCGCGGTCAACTCGAGTAGGGTTCAAATTTCCAGGTGTTGAAGAACTCCACGCACGCAGTTCCGCTCCCGTCTCTCTCTCGTCAGACAAAAACATCTCTCGCATATCGGCGCTCTCCAAGAGGACGGGTTCGACTTTCTGCCGCCTGACGTTGCTCAAGCCCTTAATGAGTGGGTGCCTTTTTTTATTGAGATCCCTTTGTTCGGCCAGGGTTGAACAGCGCTTGCTTATCGTCCTGTGTACGGCCGACCTCTCGCCTCGTTCGTGCGTTTACATTTATTTCAGGAACTTGACGAGTCCGGTCGAAGTCAATCCTCGCTCTCAACTCCCTATAAGTACCACTCCAACCCCAACCTCCTATGACATGGAAGGATAGGCTGCTCGCTTCAGCTTCGGCGTCGACTCTCAAGATGAAGGGTATTAGCTTAAGAACAAGGACATCTTATTGAGGGTACGTATAGCTGTTGAATGCTGTCTGGTCATCCTTGCAGTCTATGGATCGTGAGCCAGCCGGGCTGTGGAAGGCTGCTCGACGTGGTCGCGGCATGTTGGGGCTTGCCTGGTTCAGCTGACTCTGCTCCTTTTTCTCTACACTCATGCCGCCACTGGAAACGGTCTCAACGTTCTCCGACGACCTGTCTCAACATTCTCCCAACATCCGCCGGGCTAGCCTTTCCTCGTTTGTTCGACCGCCTTGTCTCTTTACAAGTCCCATGATGTGTCCACGCCTTCCATACATATTGCTCCTACCTCATGATCGGAACTGCCTTCCATTCTCACTAATAACACGCACCCCCCTCGGCAACCCCGACAGGACGTAGTCGTACCCCGTTCATTCAACCACCCACCTCCATCAACCCATCACAGTGCAGCCACACCCGCGACTCTAACTCGCTTCTTCAATCTCCCGCCACTCCAAATCCTCCGAACCGATTGTGCTTGACTTAGGCCAAGTGACGATACGTGACACCTAAGGGACGAGTCTTCCGTCTGGGCTTCTTCGGCTCAATTTTGTCCACCTCACTTCCATCGTCCTCCGACTTGTCGTCAACTTCCTCATCTTCGGCCGCTTCCTCCACTCCACCCCATTCTTTCTCGTCGGCACCCTGTCCACCTGCGACGACTTGCTTCTCTTCGTCCGAGTCGCGTCGAGTCGCTTTGACGGCGGAAGAGGTCGGCGCATCTTGCGGCGCGTCAACCTCCTGCTTCTTCAAATAATTCTGGGAATCCGGTAGTCGAACGAAATACGGGATCTTGCCAGGTATTCAGTCGTTCAGAACCATCTTGACCACTGTTTCTCGGACTAGTTCTCCTCCTGTAAGTACTCCCTCGCCACCGCAGGCAAAACGCGTCCGAGCTCCACTTCCCGCAGCCAACGTGTCCCGAAGAGCATCCTCCTCCTTCGCCGTAAACATCAACGACTCGTCCTGCAAAGCTTTCAATGCCGTACGTTCGCTTGAGGCAGATAAGGCGGACCTGTTGAGAAGAGCGGAGACGTGCCCGCTTTGTTGAATGAGGTTCTGTGCTCGAACGACGCACTTCAATCGTTTGCACTTGCGGGAACGATCCCAGGACAGTCGATGAGGTAAATGCGGCGAGTGACGATGATGTATTGCCAGCCCTAAGGGAAGTGAAACTCGTTAGGACATGCTCTGATCGAGGGGAAAGTGTTACAAACGTACATTGGTTTGACCCCGAACAGGCGCAGCGCTGCACACCTTCCCATTCTTCAGAACGTTGATAATGCTGCTCGTGCCTACGTTGGGATATCCGACGAAGCCAACGCTGACTTGCTCCCTGTCGGAATGAAGCTGAGCGAACTGGCGGAGGTGTTGGATGAATGCACCCTTGCCGAAGGAATGATGTCGAGAGGCATGGAATGCCAGAGTGGGGGCCGTTGGGGTATGGTGAGAGATGTATCGTTGCTGTATAAAGCAGTGGGTGTCAGTATTTCTGCGGAGCGAAGGAGAAGGAAAGAACAATCGAGTGACGAGAAATGAATATGGTGGAGGAATGTCCGTCCCGAAACTACGAAGTCGTTCGAAACACGCAGAAAACTGCAGTGAGACCGACCTCAACTTTACCAGGACAGATCTCAGACACCCGGTCCCCTTGGCCCTCCGACCTCAAAACGAGGCTGTTGGAGAGGATGAATGGATGAGAGATCAAAGGCACCTCAAGGAGGAGAGTTGTTCTCCCGCCGCCGTAACGACGCGCGCTCACTGGTGAGAACACACATCTGACTTGGCAGTGGGGTTGAAAAGTGGAAGTGAAGGGGAAGCTTCGGACACGAAGAACGGATTGCGAAAACTGGAACAACGATAAGGAAACCAGCTCACCGTAACCCAGCCTGAGACAAGGTCGACCTTGTTAATCAAGTAGACCACCTGCTTGTGACTCTTCTCTTTGTTGACATAGACGATGACGCTTTGGCATAACGGGTCGCAGGTGTCGAGAACGTGGATGATGACGTCCGACGAGTCGATGACCTTGTAGTGCTCGCCGTAAATTCGCTTCGAGGTGCCTTTACTGAAAACGGGCGCGGGCATGACATTATAAGGACTTAATATAGCAGACATCGCTCCGTGTCCTGCCCATCCCGCTGGTTTTCGTGGACCGGGTTCGGGACCGTTGAGGTAGGCTGGGGGGTGCTGGTGAGTGAAATGGAGGAATGCATGGAGAGAAGGGCGACAGCTTACAAGCCCCTAGGTGGCCACCATCATCTGCGACATTCGCTTCCTGAAGTTTGAGCTCCACGGCATTTTCCTGTTGGTCGTGAGTGTCGTTGGCGACTTTCCGTGCGAGGAGAGCTCTTTAAATGAACCGATGTCGATCCTCGGCTTCTTTCTCTGAGCTCATGTGCCAAACGTTTCTTGGAACGGTTCGGTCTCGACGATGTGTGGCCGCTATAAGGGCTGGGGAGGTCAACGAACACTCTACGGAGATAGGGGCGAGGCGCGTTCTGCGGTACCTTCTGCCCCGCATGCGAATCATCGAGCAAGCTCATAGGGAGCTTGTTCCGCCTGAGTAGCACAGAATACGGATCGTCCTTTCTCTCGGACATGGCATCTCGGAAGTGTTCGAGCGCATCTTGAGAGATGACCCTAGTAGTGCGCGCGTCAGTCAAATTTACAATCCAAGCAATACAGCACGCGCCGTCGAGCATGAGCCCCCTCACCGAACCACGGTCCATCAGGCTGCACGCGACCAAGCTTCGCAAATTCCTCCCCCTTTTAGAACACGGCCGCTTGGATGATCTTGCCTGTCCGCCCGACGGCATCTTCACGCGTGCCCCCTGTTTCGCCTTTCGGTAAGAATTCTCGTCCTTGGCGCGAGCGATTCGTCTTGAAGGTTTGTTTGAGGGTGACTTGCTGTATTTGTGGTGTCATCGGTGACGGGGAGATGGCAGACATGAGGCGATGGAAAGTGAAAATTGGGAAGGCAGATCCCACACTTAGCCCCTATTGAGGGAAACAAGGAAGCCAAGCTTTCCTCCGGCCTTCTCTGGCTTACTTAGAGCGCGTTCTAGGAATGGTCAAATTGGGGTATCGACCGTCATTGGTTCTGCTGGGGGCGCTGAGAAGGGTTTTGCCAGATCTATAATTCCTGAGGTCTAGCAGAGCTGAGGAAGTAATTTTGTACCCTGCTCGGGAGCGCTGAAGAGGAAACGAAATGGGGTATAGGCGTTGCGGATATCGGATGTATGATAAGCGCTGACCGATTCCTGGTCCGGTCACAAGACTCGCGTCCAAGGTGATGTACACACGTGCAGGCTCAACGTTACGCAACGACCCTCCGTCCAGCTTCGATTTTAATTGCGACTAACATTTACAACCCCCCCCCCCCCCTCCGGCTCATACGTCTCGAAATCGTACATCCCGTCTTCAATGAATGCTGCCGCCCAAAACCCCTCTAAGGCGCCCGCACTCGAAATTCCCAACCCCCCGGACGAGTTCGGCCAGGACGGCGGCAAATTCTACCGCTGCTACGACGCTCTCGCACAGGAAATAGATGACGATATGACGAGCAGACTGAAAGCGCAGCTGGATGGAATGCTTGTCTTCGTAAGTCATCCGCTGAATATTTACATCAACCTGTTCATTAAACGCTCGCTTCGCAATATAGGCTGGACTGTTTGCGGGTGTCAATACCGCATTCCTCGCTCTCACCATCCCCCTGCTGTCCGCCGACCCCGCTGACGACACCAACGCGCTCCTCGCACAGAACAACGCAATTCTAATGCAATTAGTCACGAGGATGAACGGCACCGTTCTCACCGATTCCACACTTCCCTCAGCAGCATTTTCACCTTCCCACAACATTTTCACGATTAACGCACTCTTTTCGTTGAGCTTAGCATTTGCAATTATGTCGTCGTTCCTCGCCGTACTCGGTCGGCAGTGGCTCGTCTACTACCGCAAACGTGGTGGGGGAGGTCCAGACAGGCAACGGCGGGAACAGCTCATGCGGTTCCTGGGAGCAGAACGATGGCGGCTCGAGCGCATCTTGGACGATGTGCTCCCGTCTCTCCTTCAAATAGGGCTCATTATCTTCTGCATCTCCCTTGTCCTTTACCTTCGCCATCTCAGCCCGACAATCTCCTTAATTGTCGGAATACCCCTCTATGTGGGACTTGCAATTTTCATTGGAAGCGCGCTATGCACCGTGTGGGATAGGTTCTGCCCATTCCATAGTCCGCTGTCCCACGTGCTGCTTTGGTCGCTCCATTCCCTCTCCTGGATGGCCGTGAGTATGAAGCGCAGTCTACCCTTTGGGGTCACCTTTCTTCATCGCATTCCATTGAAGCGAGAGGAGGAAAGCCTCGAGTCGCTGCAGGTCATCGCTCTTCAACGGGCGATATGCATTTCGGATGACCCAGCTACCTTACTCCACGCCACAGCGAACATATTTGCAATCAGAGATCCCACTGCAATGATGCAATTGTTCAACGAACCTCACTTTCAGCAGCGGTTCTTACAGTTAGTTCGATGTTCCTACAGCGGAATGTTGCAACTTCGGAACGGCAACGGTGACCCGAAAGACTTTGCCGAGTCTTCCAGGCGGCTATACTACAGTGCTGTGGCCCACATTGTATTGATTCTTGATTCCACTATCCCGATTCCGGCTGATTTGTTAGCGCTAGTGACCGGTTGCGACGTCACAACGATCTTAATTCCAGACGCACCACTCCAGGATTCGTCTTCTAACTTTATTAGAAGCAATCTAGGATTGTGCATCCTTTGGTGCTCTGCTCGGTCTTTGCTTCGTCGCGCACCAGTGAAGGAAATTGACAGCGTTTGCATGCGGGAACATCTGACTGCTTGTTCCGGAGCCCTGGCTAGTTGCTCGGATCTTCGGTTTTTGTCTCTTTTTGCGTGGATCGTTTCCCGGTTTCCTGAACGCATAGTATTGCGTCCAGAGTCAGTTGCGCAACTGAGGGAACCATACAGAGGGTGGGTAACAATGCCCTAACGTGAAACCTTTGCTAACAGCACGCTTTCCTTCCCCTAGGAACGCAGTGAACTCAATGACACTCGTACGTGAAGCATTCATGACCTTGCTGTCATCGAAGTTACCAAGATCCGGGAACTCGCTCCCACGTGAAACCGTGTTGGTCAATATGGTACGCTGTATAGGACGAATAGTGGCTGATGAGCAAGGTGGCTCGGACATAAGTATCGATCACAAATTCAAGCTACTTGAGATCTGCGAAGCGGTTCTTCGACATCCTCAACTGCCTGCAGCGGCAGGAGAAGTAGGGAGAAAGCTGCGGGCGAATGTTGCACAATTTTGGAGCCGCGAGTACACCGACCTGCGCACCCGCTATCGGTTCGTCTTTAGATCCAGTTTGCTTACTCTTACTAATGGTAGCTTTCCGTTTAATAGCGATACCGACCACTTGGTTGGCGCCTTGAATTCCTATATAGAAAATCTCAGAAACCTCGACCGGTCTGAAGTAGGACACAATGAAAATATCGCAGTAGTGCGGATATTTGGCCCTATGCTGCGACAGATTCTCTTCGACCTCCGTTTGCCACGGGTTCTTGAGGAACTGGGGCCAGTTTGCAAAGTTTTCAATGGTTTCGTATCGGACGTTCATAAAGCCTTCCAGGTCAGACATATCTTTTTTGCTAGCTTTTTAAACAACCATCTCATCTTTATGGCCCCCAATAGAATAATGTCAAGCAAGCTCAAGACCCCGATGAGCGCTGGTGCCACTGGCAAGAAGAACCGCTGTCATTCAAACTTGCCCAAACCAGTTTGTGAGTCATTTGCTATATCTCCAAAGTGGACTTCACTGAATGTATGACACTGCAACCGGGGATGGGGCTAATAGGGCCATGCAAGCTCGGCAGGGCCCGCGACCTCAAGAGCGGGTAGTGTCGTAGCAATGTAGGCAATCGATTTGGGAATGTAGACGCGATCGTTTAAATTTTGTACATACACAGTGAATAATATGAGGATGTTAGGCAGAGCGGAGTGATTTTGGAGACAGTACAAGTCCCAAAGAAGGGGAAGCCAGATGAAGACATGCTAGATGTAGAATCGGACTCTGCCGAGGGGGCTCGGCCCTCGGGACAGCCAAAGCAGGGTCTTCTACAAGGTGTGCGAGAGTTAAGGAAAAGAGAGCAAGACAGTCCGATAATACCTGTGTTCAAGATTTGATAAGGAGTCAACCAGAACTGCATATAGGGCATATATATCAGAAAGCAAGGGAAATAGAAAGGAAAACAACCTCTAAAAAGCCAAGACCAATGCCCCATCATGCAAAGCGTGTTCTCCGACTCTATCTGTAGGATAGGAAGGGTTCTGTTGGAGCTGGATGGTTCATTTCACTGTATACAATTCCCATCCCATGGCTGGCTTATATTGTTACCCACAGGATAGACTCTCTGAGGTTTGGGCACCTGATTTATAGCACCTACGCCTCTAGTTAGAGGCATCTGTGCGGTGCGTATTTCCCTCTAAGCGTAGAAGAAAACCAATCTATAGGGGGATCCGCCAGGAGACCCGAGAAAAAAGGGTTTGTGGTTGGGTCCCGTGAAGGTTTCTCAGCGCGCAAAGGGCCTTAAGGCTGCCAACACTCAGGGACAGCACCCAATCCCCCCTCTGCGCTGCACCGCATCGCTCCTTGGCGTCACTTGGGCATCTCCAATAACCTGATGGCCCACTCACACACGCAAATCGTATGATAACCGGATTATCTCACCATAGAGCTACCTATTGTACATAGAGAAACAATACTATTTATTAAGAGTTTGGACGCTATGGAATTTGGGCTCTCAAACACCATAAACCCTTCGCTTTCCCCCCCCATTTCTGGAATAGAGAGCCCAAAGCACCATCTTACCTTGGTGAACTTCATCCTCAGGCTTTCAGTACATTTACAGACTATATCCGACTCTTAGCTAGGGGTAGGATGGGCTGGGTGGGCTCGTTTAGCCTCTGGGCTCCACCTCCTCCGCTTAACTCCGCTCTTTGCCCGAACCCCACTGAGAGCAATATATCTCCCTCAATTCCCAGCCAATTCCTTTCATTTTTTCACTAACACAGTTGATTGAATGAAGGTAAGAGCCTTGCACCAAGGAGCTGCCTACCCCCTCCGGCAAAGTTTCTGCAATAGCTCTTCCCCTGAGCATAACACTATGGGGCAGAGCATGGATCTAGGTGCTACACTAATATACAGACTACCATGTAAAATTTCGTGATACCACATTTTGTATATTCCCTTGGCCTCTACTGTCTATTTTCAAACAAACAGGCAAGGGCCATCAAACCTGTATTCTGTGCACCAATTCCCATGCACCTCCACTCTTCTCACATCCTCCTTTGAGTGCTTTGTCCACACTTGCTCCCCCTTTGTTCGCCTCCTGTCAGCTGCTGTCCTGTAACTTGATTGCTGCCGTTGCTTTGACCATTCTGGTCATGTGTTCATTCACCCTGCCTGGCCGATGCTGTGATGACCTCGTCCTCACATCGTATCTTATCTCGTCCTCACATCGTATCTTATCAGTTATCTCTTCATCACTCCATCCCCGTCATCTTATCACCTCCACCCTCTAGCTGACGCGTCGCCTCCACTCTTTAGCTGACACGTCGCCCCCTTCTCAGTCAGCGCCTCATGTCTCTCAGTCAGCGCCTCATGTCCCTACACGATCATTAGTCATAACCTCCACTCTCGTTACTATATTAGCTTGACGGAATGAGGAGGTCTGTTCCTCATTCCGCCTTTCGTCTACTCTCTTAGTATCAGCATCTCCTCTACTCTTGATCATCGACCTCGAGCGCCTTGCCTAAATCCCTGACATCGACCTTGACTCTGACAGATGCCCTCTGATCTCGGCTATTTCTTTCCCCATTCTCTGCTACCTTTTTCATCTGGTCCACTATATATCTCATCACATTTTTTCTCATCCTCCTCTTGCTTATTCTTTCTCATGCTTTTCGATTTATCCTCTTCCTTTCTGTCTTTCCCCAGGCTGTCCAATCCTTTACATCCACTGACCCTCGCTTTTGAATGTATTTACTCCCTTTTGGTAGTATTGATACCCGCCTGTTTGGGGTCTTTTGTAATGACGGGTTGCCACTTTTATTGTCCATCACATTTTGCAAGCACAGCTATTGTGGTTCAACTGCTGCAAGTGATACAGCTTGGACTAGAGGCAAAAAAAAAAGTGTTGTCAACAGGCCAAGGGTCACCCACAGGGGCGGCATTATTGATTATAGGGAGCTATTGTGAAAACAATGTCATTGCAAGGCAAGCGCCACAGCACATTCCCACACTTGTGAGGAAAGCTGCTTGACTGCAACATGTACTGCGACGTCCCTCTTCTCACCTGGATGAGAAACTCAGCTATGACAATGAGTTCTGGGAAGCCCTACTACATCAGGAATGGGAGGAAGCTGGATGGTAGTGCTACTATGCGCTATGATGGTTTGTAGCATCAAAAGGAGGTTTAGCCTAAGGGTATGTTTGCTGTACGCACGTCCAACTACTTATACTTTTCTGTAGACTCTGTACTTTAGCTAGACTACCCGTCTGTACCACTGTTATACTTGAATATCAGCATTACATGGTGCTGAACAAAGCATGCATAGCAACCCCAATTGCATCGGGGGGAAACTTGGAAAGACAGGAGTAACCAGTCATCAACTCGCACGATTTGCAACCAACCCCAGATCACAATTATCTATACAATCGAACCACAGATAGGATCTAAGATAGTTACAATGAGGTGGGTATCATTGGGGTACAAGTGATGGGTGAGCCAAACACCTTAGGCCAAGGGTATAATGCCAAGAACTAGAAGAGAGGCACGAAACAGGCTGATTAAAGGGAAACTAGATTGCATCCATGTCACTAAAGAAGCTTGTCTCGGTTGACAAGGGTTGACTGCTGAAATCGTACTCTCCTTGATCAGAGACTGCATTGACAATATTCCTAAATAATATTCCAATTAGCCAGGCATACAAGGTAGTGGGTACTACTCACTGAATCCGGTCCGTCAAAAGCTCCCTGGTTTCCTTCATATAGATGTCACCTTCCTCACTCCACTGATCCAAGTATTGATCCCAATTACAATTGTAAACTTGGTAGTTGCTTCAGCATGTGGCATCAAATTTGAATGGCAGCATGACCTTTGTACCAGAGGACCACATCTCAAGAGCATGTTGAATCTGGATGTGTGGCCTGGTTGTTAGTGCAGGTGTGGATGGAATCAAAAAATGATACATGCAAGGAAGATCACTGCTGGCGGAACAAGAGGAAGATACTGCTGTTTTGTAATAATACCTTCTGCTTCGCGATCCCAAATGTGCTATTGATAACAACACTTGTGATTGCTGGGTGATGCCAAGGGCCGGCCCAACCCTTGAAACTGTCAGGGGGTAAGTGAACTTGATTTCAATATTTTACCACGTTCAAATACCTTGGGCATGATTTTGCAAAAGATAAAGTTTGCATTGTGGGGACTTGGTTTGATGGATGCCCAAGACTCCACACAACAAGAGTCAAGAGTAGGGTTAAGGGTGAATGAGAGGTAGTATTGCTGTGTTGGAGTTCATCATCCTCCAACGCCATACGTTTATATCCATGCGGACCACGGCATAAGATGTCCGAGACACTGACGTGGTCTTTACTATATCGAGTCGAGTGTGTAACATATGAGTAAGGCAATGAGTAATACAGGCATGCCTGAGTGAGACAGAAGACAAGGTCCCACATGCTGACCGCGTCGAAGCACAGCATAGATATCCTGTCACCCCAAAGGAAAAGTCCTCGGTATCTACTTCACCTTGTCTATAAGGGGTTGGTTCTCCTGCCAATCACCGTGTATGTCCACGGCTTTCCTTCCCATTGGTCGTAGGTCACATGACTTCGGTTTTAACACGGAGATGTGCGGATTAGACTCAGCAAGCCGGGGAGAGTTCTGACATTAGCCCTCCCTTAGGCTCGCTGAGGCAGTCTTGGCGCATTGGGATTTTTGTTGTGAAATTCCATAACTTTGTTCGGCGCATTTTCCACATTACTGACTGACTCCCAAGTGTCATGGGTTGTGTCGTACCTGAGCCATGATATTTGATACTGGAATCTTGGCGGTTTGTGTTTGGTTCACCTAGAGGCTACAATTTCCTTGACCTGACATTCTGCGCCCTTTTCTGTGATGACCGGGGCTTGTGGGGGGATTACCCATTCTAGCGTGTCTTCGCGATACGGCAATAGGCGTGACTCATGTATTACGGGGTGGATTCTCATGGTTGGCAGGAGGTCCAGTTCGTAGGCATGGTTTAATCTTCGTTTTATTTTGTACGGTCCAAACCTTCGAGCCTCCAACTTCTGGGATGGGCGAATGGTCTTGACTGCAGTTATATGTGTTCGTGGATCTACCCGGCTGAGCCAGACCTGATCTCCAACTTTGTACTCCGGGCTTTTATCCGTGTTCCTGTTGTAGTAACTTTTTGTTTTCTTTCCCTGCAATGGTTATGGCGGCTCAAATGTCGTCTTTGGCCTTTTGTCGTTGTTCTAGGTATGCTTTTGTTGTTGGCATTTCTTGCCCCTGTTGGTTTAGACGTCGGGGGGTGTAATTTGGATGTCGACCGGTATCCGCAAAGAATGGGGTGGTCTTTGTACTCCTATTCTCGGTGTTGTTGTACGCGAATTCAGCCATGGCTAAGAATCGATCCCAATTGTTTTGCTGGTAGTTGGTGTATAAGCAAAGGAACTGTTTGATGAATTGATTTACTCTTTCGCTTTGTCCATCTGTTTGTGGGTGATAAGCTGTAGAGAACCTTGGTTCAATGTTAAGTTCCTTGTATATGGCTTTTAGGAATTCAGCGTTAAACTGTGGCCCTCTGTCCAAGATTGTTCGCTGGGGTAACCCATGGTCTTTCCAGACATGGTTCTTGAATAGTTCCGCAGTTCCTACTGCATCTACGTTTTCCGTGGTTGCTATGAAGTGTCCTCTTTTGGTATATCGATCAATTATGTTGAGTATGCTGTCATGGCCATTCTTTGTTTTTGGTAGTCCGACGATTAGGTCATAGGTGATATCAGTCCATGGTCCTTCAGGTGCAGGTAGGGGTTGTAATTCCCCACAGAGTCTTCCTATGTCCCTCTTGGTTCGTTGACAACGATCGCATGAATCTACGTAGTTGTTGATATATTTCGTCATGCTTGGCCAGTAGTAATCCTGTTGTACTAATTTGTTTGTTCGTATTCGTCCAGGGTGTCCTGCTAACTCGGAGTCATGTCTTGCATATAGTATCTTTTTCTTAATTTCGTTGTTGTTTGGCATATAGATCCTATCTCTTCAGATTACTGTGTTTCCAAACTTGCTTCGTTGTCTGATTCTTTTGTGGGTGGTCTTGACCACAACCGGGACCGTTGATTGTCGTATTCCCGTTGATTCCGTTCATCTTCAAGTATGGCACGTTGGAGCCTGAACTCCCGTTCCTCTTGCATCCGCTTTTGTTCCTTGTCTTGATCTTCCGGAGGTTGTAGTTGATCGCTAGGTATAATTTGGGGCGGGGGCAACGGTTCTTGCAATGGTCCCGCTCCTTGCTTGCTTGTGGTCTGTGCTGGTGGACTTCGATTGATAGGTACGGGCCTATAGCTGGATTCCCTTGTGCTTTCCCCAGGTTGTACCGTTTGGGTGCTTGTTCCCTGTCCTGCTTGATTCATTTGATTTTGCTGGTACGTGCTTCTTAGCTGCTGTTGATATCTCTCGTCGTCGCTCGGGTTTCCCCAATTTGGCTCTTGACTAGTGGTCACTGGGGGTCTGTTGGCCTGTTCCTGGTGGCTCATATGGTGGGGGTTTGTTCCTTGTTTATTACTTCACCAAAGTCCTTGGGTTAGTTCAATGCCTCTGCCCCTCCCTCGATACCTAAACAAGTACAGCCCGTGGAACAGGATTATCTGAAACAACAGGGGTTTGTATGGGATGTAGAGATGTTGATGATGTTGGATATAATATGGGAGGGGAAAAATTTGTTGAAGAATTCCTAACTGATGTCTTCCTAGAATGTCCGTATTTATGTACCTATCTTCCCTCCGATTTTCGGAGCACCAATCCCAGACGTCGCTTTCCTTCAGCATCTTTCTACAGTCGAGAACAAACTTACTGTACTTGGGATGACCTTTCTGATGCCCATTGCGCCCAGGGAGATACTGGTAGTTGAGCAGGTGCAGGGGGAGGAATACTTGGTTGAGTCGTCAAGCTCTGTGCTGGGACGGGGTGGAAGATCATGACATCGGGGTAGACGGAAAAGATGGGTCCAGCTGTCCTAATCTTCTCCTTGCCTCGGTTCTCATGCTCCTTGCTTCAATAAGTAGGGTGCGTGTTCCAGCAACAGCAGAAACAGACGTGCCAATGGGGTGCATGGTGCTCAAGCTGGGCCTTAATCATCTTCTTGGCTTCGGGGCAGCGTCCCTCGGGGCAATACAGGCAGTCAGTGGGTTGGGTTTTGCGGAACTTCTTGTGCTTGTTCCCACAGTTGGCAGTGGATCCAAACCCAGGGCTCGAGTTTCCCCACTTCAGGTCAAACAGGTAAGCCACAGTGATTTACTGGCGGAGTGGCTGCTTTCGCGGAAGGTACTTCTGATTGAGGATGGGTTGGCAGAGGTCAGAGATGCCTCTGCTGGTAATGATCGGTCGTTTCTTCTCCTGATGCCAGTCAGGGTTCTTAAGTTGTCGGGTGCCGATCTTCCTCCAATTTGGGTTTACGGGCTCATACAGCCGTCGGCTATTGGCGTTGCTAAGTCTGAAGCCCTTCCTTGTGCGCTTCTTGCTCTTGGGTCTTGAGTGGCTGGGGGTTTCTTCAACTAGTGTCAGGGCCTTGTGGATGACCAGGTGAAGGGAGAAGTCGGGGTTGACGATGGTGAACAAGGGGTTGAGGTCCAGGATGTTTATCCTACAGAAGCCGAATTATTCGTTCAGCTAAGATGAAAGGAGGGATTTCGTTGTCGAGGTCAATAACAAATGTTACAATGGTGAGGGTGACTTGGAAGTCGTCGAGGAAGAGGATTACAAAGAGTTCCGAAACGGTGACAAGGTAGGTGTTAATGCTGGTAGAGTGATGAGCTACGACGAATGCAGCAAAATGTCAGGACTTGGTTTGATGGATGTCCAAGACTCAACACAGCAAGAGTTGAGAGTAGGGTTAAGGGTGAATGAGAGGTAGTATTGCTGTGTTGGAGTTCATCATCCTCCAACGCCATACGTTTATATACATGCAGACTGCGGCATAAGATGTCCGAGACACTGACGTGGTCTTTACTATATCGAGTCAAGTGTGTAACATATGAGTAAGGCAATGAGTAATATGGGCATGCCCGAGTGAGACAGAAGACAAGGTCCCACATGCTGACCGTGTCGAAGCATGGCATAGATATCCCCTCGCCCCAAAGGAGAAGTCCTTGGTATCTACTTCACCTTGTCCATAAGGGGTTGGTTCTCCTGCCAATCACCGTGTACGTCCATGGCTTTCCTTCCCATTGGTCGTAGGTCATGTGACTTCGGTTTTAACACGGAGATGTGCGGATTAGACTCAGCGAGCCAGAAAGAGTTCTGACATGCATTTTGCAGGAGATCTTGGACCTTGGCAGCGACTTCAGCAGGGCTAGAACAGTTTTCTGTATCTTGTAAATGCTGAAAAGCACATCCAAGGCTGGATCTTTGACTTGTCCACAGAATGTGGAGCAATGCTCGTGTATCTGTCAACGCAACATGGTGCAAGTCCTTCGGTCAGATCCCAGAACAATCACAATATACAGTGCTTATACAGTGTAGAATGGTTGGTGATGGTTTTTCTGGAAGCCTGTGATGTTTGGATTGGGAGATGGACATGATTGCCCAAGAATACGCCTCAGCTTGGAAACAGACTTGCATGCTGGGTGAAGGTGCCCCGTTCTCGGTATTCAAGAGTACACCATACTTGAAGCATGCCAAGAGGAGGAGTGGTCACTGTTGCACTGGCCATGACCTGATATTTTGTGGGTCAGCTTCGATTGCAACAAGTCCGCTGCCATGTTTGGAGGCAACGGTGAGGGGGAGCTGGATAGGATGGTGATGGCGCTTCCAAGTCTTGTTGTGCAGGGTGCCCAGGACATCATCCTCATCGTCTGTATCTGACTGGGGCGAGGCCTTTTTTGCAAAAGCAATTAGTGTGTGTTAAACCTGGATATAGCTGACTGGTTTGGTATTCTGTAGGTGTGACTGCCAACACTTCTTGTGTGGATTGATCTCTGAAAGCAGGCTGGGGAAAGGGAGATGGACCAGCAAAAGGGCTGGAGTACTGTGACAGACCTGCCATCATCTGCTGGGCTGGTGGCTCTACAGCTGGAGTCTGGGGACGGACTTCAAAGTCCCCGGGTGTAAGGTTCCCATGGGGCAAAGACGATTGAGACCAAGCTGAAAAATGACTTGCTGCCACTTGGGAATTAGGAGGAAAAGATGTCATGGGGGGTGGAGGTGGATGGAGAGGGGGTAGATTGAGTAAGGCAGGATCTATAATTGGTGTGGGGTAGACGCTATTGCCTGCTGGTGCTTGCAGTGGAAGCTCCGGCTGAGTGATAGGACTAGAACCCAAGGATGGAATAGGTGGGGGCGTGCAGGATTGAGACGTGCAGGATTCTTGCTGTGGGTATTGCTGGCAGCAGAGCTTGGCAGACTGCTAGCGGGCTGATGTGCATTAGAGTTTGGCTGGACCACCTATGAACAGTAAGGCATTGAACACAGGCAACATTCTAATCAACCCAATGTTAGAGTAAAATACTCCCGGAAGTGATTTATGGCGAGATGGTTGGCGCCTCTCTCTGTAATCCCCACCATCTTGATGGGTTTGGTCTGGTGTGGTTGGATCGGCAAGGTCTTGTGGTGAAGCGCCTTGTTTGCTCACAAGTCACGCACACTGAAGGCTGCTGAGATTGGGTTGGTTGAGCCTCATTTTGCTGGATGTTTGGATGAGTGGACAAGGTTATTGCTGTGTTGGCAGATTTTGGTTGCAATCAGCAATGATTCCAACTCCAAGTCTACTGTTTCCATTCCTATTCCCACTTCCACTTCTTCTGTCCCCATGATTAATTCCTTGTGCCAACAACTTTTACTATGTAGGGTTTACTCAGTTTTTGGCCTGAAGGGATGCACCTTTCTTCACTTGAGTTGGTGGTCTTGTGGGGGTGCAGATGCTTAAAGTTTGATGACAGTTTGGCTTGCAAAATCAATGCCCTTATGAATGCATGGCAAAGATCCATTACTGCAATAGGGGCCTGAGCCAATAGTCTGGGTCCTTGCTGATCAACAGCACAAAACAAGTACAGAAGGTTTGGGTAGTACAAATGAAACTTAGCAGGATAGCAAGTGATTCCTCAAAAGGGGATGTGAACAGAGTGGTTCTAGAGAAAGAGCTTCAGAAACATCGAAAAATGAAACTGAGAGGGATGCAACAATGATAAAATGGTTAACAAGAAAGGCCTGGGAATCAGCATTGCTGCGAAAATATTCTGAAGGTAACCAGAGTAGGTAGGAGTTATCAAACATCACCCATTGCTGTTTAATCTGCAAGGAGATGTGATGTAATGGAGAGTTATCTGGGGGAGTGGCTGCAATATTTGAGGGTGTCAGTTGCAGATAGGTTATGGGATCCCAGTAACACTTTACTCCCAAATGATCCTGAGAAGCAAGTTGACCAGCTGGAGAGAAGGCTACTGACACCACCACATGGCTATGCGCTCTGAGGGGCTCACCAATGGGAGACCCTGCCTCAACATTCCACAGCTGGATGGTGTAATCAGAAGATCCAGAAGCAAGGGTCTTCCCATCTGGTGAGAAGGCCACTGACCTCACTGAATTGTGATGTCCTCTGAGGGGCTCACCAATGAGAGACCCTGCCTCAACATTCCAGAGCTGGATGGTGCAATCATCAGATCCAGAAGCAAGGGTCTTCCCATCTGGTGAGAAGTCCATTGACCTCACCCAATCATTATGCCCCCTGAGGGGCTCACCAATGGGAGACCCTGTCTCAACATTCCAGAGCTGGATGGTGCAATCATCAGATCCAGAAGCAAGGGTCTTCCCATCTGGTGAGAAGGCCACTGACCAGACCCAATTGCTATGTCCTCCAAAGGGCTCACTAATGGGAGACCCAGACTCAACATTCCACAGGCGGATAGTGTGATCATCAGATCCAGAAGCAAGGGTCTTCCCATCTGGTGAGAAGGCCACTGACCACACCCAATTGCTATGCCCTGTAATGGGCTCACCAATGGGAGACCCTGCCTCAACATTCCACAGCTGGATGGTGTGGTCATCAGACCCAGAGGCAAGGGTCTTCCCATCTGGTGAGAAGGCTACTGACCTCACTGAATTGCTATGCCCTCTGAGAGGCTCACCAATGAGAGACCCTGCCCCAACATTCCACAGCCAGAGGGTGCAATCATCAGATCCAGAGGCAAGGGTCTTCCCATCTGGTGAGAAGGCTACTGACTTCACCCCATTGCTATGCCCTCTGAGGGGCTTACCAATGGGAAACCCTGCCTCAACATTCCAGAGCCGGATTGTGTGATCATCAGATCCAGAAGCAAGGGTCTTCCCATCTGGTGAGAAGGCCACTGACCGGACACAATTGCTATGCCCTCTGAGGGGCTTACCAATGGGAGACCCTGCCTCAACATTCCAGAGCTGGATGGTGTCATCATCAGATCCAGAGGCAAGGGTCCTCCCATCTGGTGAGAAGGCTACTGACTTGACTGGACTGCTATGCCCTCTGAGAGGCTTACCAATGGGAGACCCTGCCTCAACATTCCACAGCCAGATGGTGTGATCATCAGATCCAGAGGCAAGGGTCTTTCCATCTGGTGCAAAGGCAACTGACAACACCTGATTGCTATGCCCTCTGAGGAGCCCACCAATGTGAGACCCTGCCTCAACATTCCACAGCTGAATGGTGCAAGCATCATATCCAGAGGCAAGGGTCTTCCCATCTGGTGAGAAGGCTAGTGAATGTACACTTGAGGGAGCTGCTCGAATCCAGAGTGCGGCTGACCACCCTAATATCTGCTGGCCATACATCAATCTATTCATTTTTTGATTCCCGTAGTTTTCATATAGCCTTGTATTGATTGGGCATGCAGGGAGTGCTGACAAGTAGATGTGTAATGCCCCAAATGAGACGGGTGGCAGAAACAACCTGATGAAATGATGCAAGTCATTCCATATTTCAATCAGCCATGTATTTGCTTTATAGCCTTGCCCCTGTTCCCATTTCCCAGTCAGTTGATTGCAGCATTGACAATGAGTAACAAAGCTCCTCCTACCTTAAGCCACTCGTGGACCTCCTTAGCAATGGTGACTCCCTCTCCAATTGCTTCAATTAAGCTCATGACTTCAAGCCAGAACAGTAGTTGTTCCTTGCTGAAGTCCTTGAAATTAGATGTGAGAGGGATAATGGTAGCTGAATCTAGGTTAGATTGTACACCAGCCATCAAATGGATTGGCCATGATTGGCAACAGTACTGAAGGCCCTTGGATATATTGTGCTGCACCTTCCTTTGAACTTCAGGATCAGAGTTCGGTTTTGATAAGTCCGACAGGTTGCAAATATTCTTCTTCAGACCTTTCTGCATCAGTTGGATACATCTTAATGCAATACTCTGGTGGCTATGAGTTATCTCAATGAAATATGGTTTTTGGTTGCATCGCCCAGCATCAGTCAAGAGATCTTGAATTGAGGGGTGTATGAATTGGATAGGATCACTTGACGATGCTGGAATGGATAGTATGGAAGGAAGATCAACAAGTATTTGCCCACGCAAAAGCTCCATGACTCCATCTTGATCCTTGGAAGCAAGCAACTCATGGTCCGCACAGAGGTAGGCAATGACTTCCAATGAGACGGGATAAGGTGCCGCAACAAGGATTCCCAGCACACGGTGAAGGAGCTGGTCTTTTCCATCTGCCGCGTTCAGCCTGTCAAATGCTCTGGAAAGAATCTGGTGGTATAGATGATCCAATCCGTCCCATCCGGAGCGTGCCTTCACCAGCTCATTCAGCCGGCGTTTAGGCATATTCTCACTAATGTACTTGTTTGCAGCATGCGCCCATTGAAATAGGTCATGGGATATGATGCTGAGGGAATTGAGCTCCTCCTGGGAGGGCCAGTCATCTGGGAGACGGTGATCCGTCCGGGTTCTCAAAAGCCCGTTGTGAAGGAACAGCTTTATGTCATGAGTAGTCCCTGGGAGATTATCCAAGTCCTCCTCTCGCCACGCCTTATTGTGAAGAGCGCGGACTAGAGGATCCTCGGGACGACTGGTCACAAGGAATTTGAGATTTGCTCGAACGGATGAAGCGTAATGCGCAATGGCCTCGATGAATCTCGCGGCATATTCCCAATCCTCGCATTCATCTAATGCATCAATGACCAGAATGACCGGCGAGGAATCTGGCTGGACCTTCTGGAGTGACTCAACCAGAAGGAGTCTGAATTGATCCGCCATGCTCTTTGTTGCTACATCACGGTCGTTCCGTACGGCCTGAAGTACTGCTTCTTTGACTTCGGCCGTGCCATTGCAAAGGAGCTGCCTTGCAAGCTCGCAGATGAGGTGCGTCGATAATACGGTTTGGTCTCGGCGGAAGTGGAAGAGCGCGCAGGAAGCATTTCGCTCTCTCCATCGATATGCGACCGTCGACGCAATTGCGGACTTACCTCGTCCGGCCATGCCTTTCAACCAGAGAAGAGGAGCCGAGTCCTTCCCCCCGCTGACCCAATCGTCAATTCGAGCTAGAATGTCCACTCGGGTCCCAGGATGACAAGTGGCGTTCTCAATCTCGTCATCCCGAACCCCATAATTGCCAACTCCCAAACACGCGAGCGATTCTCGCCACTCTTTTTGCACCTCGGCGATGTCTGAAATTCAAGGTGTCAGTAAACAGACCTCGTCCTCTTAAAAGAACACCGACAAAGCTCAATAATGCGGTCTTCAGTGTTGAGGTTGAGGAGTAACTGAATACAGCCGACATCGGTAAACAGGTTCACAATCCCCGATGAGCCACATACCTGCATCTCATTCAAAGCGCGTTGAATTTGCGCCTCCCACTCCTGCAATTGCCCAGCATTCTCGCTGGACGAGACCAGCCCCCGATATGTCCCCTGTAATTGCAATTGCTGTACATCGCCGTGTACACTACGAAGTTCGCTGGACGCATACGATCAGAACTTCCTTACAATCTATAAGCGCGGAGGGACAAACTTGCCTCTGTAGATTGCTGATAATTTGAGTCGTTTTGTTTTGATCCGGTTCGAAAGCTTGGTGCTTAAATTGCTCGAGAATATTGGCCAGCCGAGATGTACATGCCCGCAAGAGCTCTGCCGCCTCGTCATTGCTATTCATACCCTAGCAGAGTTTTCCGTGTCAGAGAGGTGGTAGTCTCGAGTCGTTGAAGCGGTACCGCACCTGGACCATTTCGACGCATGTTAACCCGACTTTGGCGGCTGCTCCAACATAGCTCCCAATGATAGGGATCACTCCTGAAAATGCCTCGACACTTGTAAATATCTTGCCCAATCGGTCAAGCTCCTCTCGCTCCTTCCGAACTGTGGATAGATCTGCGATTGAGAAATGTGGTCAGGAAGGTTCGCATGGATACGACTGGTTGAACTGACAAATATCAATCCCGTGATCCGCAGTCTTGAAATTAATCACGAGCTGGTGGCGGCGGACGTTGGTGAGGTGCAAGGAAAGAGGCATGCAATAGTAGCTGACCTGAATATCGTCCATTGTTGCACGAATTCTTTGCTCCCACTCCTTCAAATTGTCAGCTCGCTCTCCAAAGGAGACGAACTGGACGAAATTACTATCCGACCGGAGCTTCTCAATCTCGCTCCGCACCAATTGCAATTGCCTTCGAGCAAATTGTTAGGATCATTGTTGAGATGAGGCCCAGTCTACGGACCATTGTAAATTCCGAACAAGTCTGATCATCGCTTCCTTCTCGGGCTCATACAATCGCTGGTCAAAAGGCTGGAGAAGCTTGGAGAGTTCGGTCGTACGGGACATCAGTTCCTCAGCAGCGCCATTGTTGTCGTACATAACCTGACGAATTGACATTAGCTACGGATCTGGTGGGTAAAAGACGGGCCGTTATCCCATACCTGGGCGATCTCAACGCAGGTCAATCCCACTTTCGCGCTAGCCACGATGTATTCTCCCAATGCGGGGATAACGCCGGAAGTTATTTCTACAGCCGAAAATACCTTTTTAATAACATCGAGACCTTCGCGGCGGCCTGCATTCTGCGCTTGGCTGTTAGGTGAGTCCGATGGTTGACCTTTTGGTGAAGCAGGCGTTGGGCTGTCGGCGACGGCAGGGCCTTGCGAATCAACGGCCCGTTCAGCTGAAGTCGGGGTGGCATCCTGGGTGTAAGGTGAGCCCGATGGTTGACCTTCTGGTAGAACAGGCAATTGAATGTTGGGTCCGGCAGGACCTTGGGAATCCGCTGGCCGTTCAGCCGGGGTCGAGGTGGCATCGCGGGCTTCTCCCGTAAGCGTCCCGGGAATATTGTTACCAATAACGCACACAATCGGTGGAGCACTCGGATCATCGTCAAAAACTGCGTAACCCTGAACATCGGCCGAACCCTGGTAGCCGAAAGGCCAGGAGGGAGCATTGGGGCTCTCTGGACACAGACTCACTACAGTGACAGTGACACTCTTCGAAGCTTTGCTCACGTCGTCCTTATAGATTTGCAGCATTCGAGTGCATCGAACTCCCCGTAGCATAGCGAGGAAGTATTTGATCCGCTCGCGAATACTCCGCTTTCGTATCCCATAGTTATCCGCTAAATGGTCTAATTTTGTCTTTAATTCTCGAAGAGCTCTGGGAGGAAAGTCGAATGGTCAGTCTGTGAAACCCGACGTTTGTATGACCGTCAAAATCGTTCGCACGTCGCAAATTGGTCTACAGCATCTTGTAAATCTTCGGGCTCGATACTATGATTCTCAGATAGGCCTTTTACATTTGGAGATTGTTCGATGGCCTCTAGCAATTCTTGCGCGGCGGTGTAAGACCGACGTGGCCAATTTGTTTCCTACCGACGGGAAGAGTGAGCGCTTAGAGAATGGACGTGATATAGAACGAAGAGGTTAACCCTAAGAATAGATATTGCAACGTTCTTGGCGTCTTCGAGTCGTTGGTGAAAGCTGAGGTTCGAGATTCGACTTCGGGTGATTTGCCGGAGACGCGGCGGGGAGAAGGTCACAGTCTGATCAAGCTGGGTAGGCGGTTGTCCAACGCTGGGTTTACTGTTCATCTTTGGGGGGTTTTTCTTCTTTGTATTTCGGCAGAGAGGTCAATGAGTCGTAGGAGAGAGATCTCGAGGTTGGGATAGGGAGAACTGAGTCGGAAAGGCAGAGCGGCGATCTCACTCCTGCACAGCCCGGGCACGTGCCCGCAACTTGCCTCACTTCCGGATGGAGGGGCATGCACGAAGGCTTCGTTCTGCAGAATCAGAGGTAATAAGAACTCTCGGAAGTTTTGCTCTGCCAGGAAGTGAATCACTCGGGAGAAAGGTTCGATACTTTCGTGACTGGCTGATCCATCGAGTGGATTCCGCGAATATCAGAAGAAACTCTACTAGTTTGTTCTATTTATGCTTTAATTCCATCCACGTCCGAAGGCCATGGCATATAGGTTCTATAACCACTGGTCGGTTGGTCTGCGGGTGGAAGTGGTGAAGGGAGTGGCAGTGACCGGGAAAAGCCAGTGAGACCTCCTGGTGACTGGGGTCATCGCCGCAGTGGAGTTTGCCGAGAACCCACGACACCTCAACCCACAACCATCAACCAACACCTCCTGCGCTTTTTTCGTCCCACCTTCCACCACGGAAATCCCAAGCCAAAGGCGCCGACGGCACAGAACACCAAGCAGGCACTTCTTCAACCACTCAATGCAGTACCCTCACAGCCATCAAAATTGACGCAGCTTTTACTCTCAAACTCCGCTCCCACCAACCCTCTCCTGTCTATATCTCCCTCACCTCCCACCATGTCTGTCTTCTCCGACACGCCATCCAGCCGGACACCTTCACCGAATCTTCCGTATCCGCGAAGCAAAATCTCCGTGGTCAACTCGCGCGTAGGGTTCAAATTTCAAGGTGTTGACGAACTCCACGCAGGCAGTTCCGCATCCCGTCTCTCTCTCGTCAGACGAAAACATCTCTCGCATATCGGCGCTCTCCAAGAAGACGGGTTCGACTTTCTACCGCCTGACGTTGCTCAAGCCCTTAATGAGTGGGTGCCTTTTTTTTATTGAGATCCCTTTGTTCGGCCAGGGTTGAACAGCGCTTGCTTATCGTCCTGTGTACGGCCGACCTCTCGCCTCGTTCGTTCGTTTACATTTATTTCAGGAACTTGACGAGTCCGGTCGAAGTCAATCCTCGCTCCCAACTCCCTATACCACTCCAACCCCAACCTCGCATGACATGGAAGGACAGACTGCTCGCTTCAGCTTCGGCGTCGACTCTCAAGATAAAGGGTATTAGCAAGAAGCTTAAGAACAAGGTCATCTTATTGAGGGTACGTAGGGCTATCGAATGCTGTCTGGTCGTCATCCGCAGTCCATGGATCGTGAGCCAACCTGCTGTGGGAGGCTGCTCGACGTGGCCGTGGCATTGTTGGGGCTTGCTCGCTCGCTTGTTCGGCCGACTCCGCCCCTCTTTGCTATACCCATGTCACTACTGGCAACGGTCTCAACGTCTTCAGACGACCTGTCTCAACCATTCTCCCAACATCCGCCGGGCTTACCCTTTCATCACTGTTCGACCGCCTTGTCGCCGCACACGGCCCCATCATGTCTCGGCGCCTTCCAACCGCTCCTCACTCATGACCGGAACTGCCTTCCTTTCTCACTACTAACACGCGCCTCCCTCCACACCCCCATAGGACGTTGTGGTACCGAGTTCGTTCAACCCCCCACCCCCACCAACCTATCACAGTGCAGCCACACCCGCGACTCCAACTCCCTTCGCCAATCTCCCGCCCCCAACCAAACATGAATTCTCAAGTCAAAGGATCGTATGTATACGGGATCTAGGACTCGCACTCGACGAGGAGGACGCGGAAAAATCCGGGAGACTATTTGCAAAGGAGGACGAAGACGGTGCTGATGTACGTCCGCGCGCTCCAAGCCCAGCCTCGTGTTTTTGCTTTCTAACTCACCCCTATTTCTTCCTCGCCCCATTTTTTGCCTTCTGTGATCCTCGCCCAACCTGACGCTACGCCTCTTGCCTCGAAATCGATGACGATACGTTTAGGCCGCATCACGCCTCATGTCACCCGCGTGGCCGCACCGCAAGCACTTATCCACCTTGCCGGAGGAATCCGACGGCTTGACCAGTCACCTGTCTGATGAAGAAGACGATGCCCCCCAGCCGGATGTGTATGTTCAAGCCGTTTTGATGCCCGTTGAGAACTTGGGCAGGCCGGTCAGGGGCGGCGGAATGGTTAGTCTCTTTGTCAAATTCGGTTCGTTGTTTGTCATGGTCACGTGCTTACACAGCCTTCCCCAATTCGGAACCAGAATTCTCCGGCCCGATCAAGAGTCTCGCCACCATGGATGCACCAGTCCCTTCACGATGCCTCGACATCCACTTTGCGTCTCGGTGGTCATCAACAAACTCGCGACCGTCCGCTCACTGGGTCGTCGGCCGGGGATGTCAAGACACCTCTTCATGCCGCGATCTCACCTACTTCAAGCATTCTACGATTCGACGGTTTCCGGCTCAGCGGAGAAGACCCAGGGCTCTTGTCACCATATCATGAATCACGCCGGCGGCAGAGCGTTCTATCATTCCTTTCGAGCACTGCGTCCAGCTACGGTACCAACGCCCGACGACGAGCCAGCTCGCTGATCATGTTACCCGTCGACAACCACCACTCCTCACACCGCAGCAGCCGTGTTTCGTCTGGTCGGGGAAGGAGCAGCACCTTCAGCGCCGCCGCCGAAAGGGATAAGGAGAACCATGGAGGCTATCCCAGTGCGACGTTTGGCAAGAATGGGCGGACCAAGCAGCACCAAGTTACCGAGCAGTATGACGAGGACACGGAGGAGAGCGACGATGATGATGAAGGCGAGGAGCAGGAGTATTACGTCTTCGAAGCCGACCCAAGGGATTTGGACCCGACGTCACCGGTGAAGGAAGGGCCAGATGGGAAGCGAGAATCGGTCTTGGTTTTGTTGCCAGTTCCGAATACGGAGGCGGAGGCGCAGCAGCAGGGATGGCCGGATTTGAAGTCGCGATGGTCCCATTCGGACTTGGGGAGCGGTGTCGGTGGAGGATCTCAACAAGAAGTGGTGTCGAACCCGTTCTTGACGCCTTTACCTTCCGGTGGTCTTGGTGGAGTTTCTCTTCCTCCGAGCTCCACGTACGACCCTAGTGTCCGAGACTCGAGGTACTCAAGAGGATCTCGACGTGGTTGGGATAGAGATTCGTATGGTGGCACCAATACGAATACGGGTCGGGGTGCTGGGATGGGAGGACGGTTGGAGTCTGCTTGGGAAGAGGAGGAGGAGGAAGGCGAGGGAGCGATTGAACCTTACCTCTCTGAACAAGACCAAGGTCCCCCGACTCCTTCCGCAACGAACCCATTCCTCACTCCAGCTCCATCCGGCTTTGGAAAACCTCTTCCAAATATCCCGACTCCGTCTGAGAACCCTTCGACGTGGAGCTTGGGCTCGTACAAGACAGCCCCGACCATCCCAAGTCGGAATCAGAGCACCACTCACGTTGTCCCACCGCCTATGAACCGGAACCAGAGTTCAGGATTGATACCAACGATACCAAGCACGAGCTGGAACCCGAGTTTCACTCACATACCTACCATCCCAGGCGCGAGCCGTAACAACAGTACGACGCAAATACCCACTACCACTCCCAGGAGTCGAGCTTCCAGCGGCGCTCAAGTGCCTCAAATCTCTCAGACCCTAGGTCAACCTCCCCCGCCATACAACCGCCATGGAACTCAGGTCCAAATGCCCGGTGCGTTTGGGTCGAAGAGCCGGAGTCGCGTGCACGTCCCGCAGACGATCGAAGAGCCCGAGCCGGAGGAGTTGGACGAAATCGACATTGATGCGGATGAGGAGACGGACGAGGAGGTTGACGAGAGACTGTTGGCGGAGATCGACGTTTCGGATCAAGAAGAGGTTTTGCCCCGGTCTGTCGGTCCGAAGAATTCGAGGCAGGGCCTGGCGTCGAGGCCCGGTTTCGTCGCTCTGCCGGTGCCAATCCCCAGTTCGAAAGCAAGCTTCTCGAAGGAGAATGGGCTTTCCGGCGCACAGAAACGATCTCGAGAACCGGTTTCGGAGACTCGACAGCGCACGCAGTCCAAACCGCTCCCGCCATCGCGACCCGAGTCAACTCAGTCTCCCCCTCCACCGGCGCCAGTTTCCGTTCCAGCTCAAGTACATGGAGCTCCAAAGCCTTCCAAGCCCTACTCGAGTCGCCATATATTGTCGATGAGGGAGTTTGACCAGTTGGAGGCGGAGAAGGCAGCTCAGCAACCTGGACAGCAGGACAGGAGGTCCCCGAACTCTCAACAGAGACCAAGACAGGTGCCTCGACCACTATCTCCACTGAACTCCGATATCGTCCCTGCCCCCGTTCCGTCCCCGTCGTTCCCACCGGCACCGTTGGCCCCACCGAAAGTCAAGACCCCGAAACCGAGGCCTGTGCGGAAGAATTCGGTCTCGTCCACGGGTTCGTCGAGGTCTCGACGCGGGGCTGCTGCGAGGAAGAGGTCGGGTTCTCAGCCGAAGCCGATAATTGTGGTGGACGAGGAAGGGAGGATGACTGAGGTGGTGGATGAAGATGAAGAGGGGCAGTTGCCAAGTGCATCCGCGACTATCACCCGACGGAACCGATCCCAGTCCATCCCAAATCCTACTAGCCCGTTGACCCCGACTCGGCCCCACTCGTCTTCGACGTTTGGCGCTCCCACCAGTCCTGTTCGGACCAGGACCAAGACCAAAGCGCGGATTCCGATCCCACAGGCTTTGCTGGAGGGTGAGACCCTCGTGGATATCCCTAGCCCCCGTACTCGCGCCGCATCAAACCCCACCAACATTGTTCGTTCCGGGAGCCAAAAGTCGACGAAAGCGAAAGACCAAGAGAGGGCTACCACCAAGGCGCCAACCCGCCCGCTACCCCCTCAACCTATGACGAACTCTCCAAGGAGCTACCCAAGAGCCGAAGTCGTCACTCCTACTCCCAGCAATGGAAGTCGAAAGTCCCGCGCTAAATCGTCGAACCCAAGCACGCCCAAGATGACGTACAAGCAAGGTCTCGCGGACGACGGGAATGGCAGAGCTCAGCGAAAGGAAGCTGAAGAGTGGATGAAGAGCAGTGGGAGGGCGTTCCAAGGCCAAGCGTGTTCGATTGAAGTTCAAGTTGTGGATGAAGGCGATACGGAGTTTGGGAGGAAGGAGAGCGGGGGTGGTTATGTGGACCGAAGCGGAAGTCAGAGGAGTAAGGTGAGCGATGGGTTTCCTTTAGAGCTGGGGTAGCGATACAGCTGCTGACGCAATTTCCATGGCTTCCAGCGAAGCCGAAGAGCCAGTGGGCAGACGACGTACGGGACCGCCGTTGGTTCTTCAGGAACACCGACGCCAAAGTCGGGTCACGTCCGCCTCCGACCGTCAATCTGAAAATTCAAACACGTTTTATTTTCCTGCCATCTTCTCCCTTATTGCCCTATATCCATACCTCATATTCCCCCGAACCTTGGCACTCATTGTGTTATTGTCGTTTCATACCCTTTCCCTCTGCCCCAAGTGTTTGTTGTTTATGGAAGTATCATCGTCACGTTGTCCCCTGTTCGGATTGCATGTATGTATGTATTTTGGAAACCTTTCTTTTTGGAACCATCGAATAGCAATGGATAGCAATTTTTCCCTGACTTTGCCGGCCCTCCCCAATTCGGAAGAAAGCCCCAACCCCAACGTTACAGGATGTTACAACAGATACGCGCCCCAATCCCTTGTCGGAGTTTCAGGTCCTCCGTTGAACACGTTCATCGGCGTCGCCTGAACCTTTGGGCTATCCTGTTAATCTGCAAGCACCGCCGGCTCGATCGTCAGAAGCCTGGGATGTTCGTAGTCGCGTGTCCTCCACAACCACCGGCCGCCACGCCAAGCCAACCCGTTCGCCAGTCTCCAACCACGCAATTGGTTGGCAATATTCCCTCGAGACATGAGAACAAACGACCTACCATATTGAAGCGGAGGGGATGTGAAGGCTCATCGGCGTGGTCGTGACGTCAGGTTGGACTATGAAGGTGACTCGTAGTACTGGGTCGGCGAGGAGGAGCAAACTCCCCCCATTGCATTTCGACACGAAGCATAATGCAAGGATATCGTGCTATTATATGACCATATGCTGTCGTATTAGGTATGTTCCCTTCTAATTCGGGAAGGGTCAGTGGGTGGTTTGTCTACAGAAAGAGCTACGGTGGCAAATTCCCTCCCTTTCGACTAGCACGCCTCATATGGATCCATTGCACACATTCAGGGATGTTCCCGTGACTATGCATGCTGCCCTATATGAACCGTGGCACGCTCGACAAATGCCAGCGCACGACCTTCAACGCATGCAACACTTTCTCTCCAATATCTGGTCTACTCTCATTAAAGGCACTATGACCATTCGTTTGATTGGACGTCCCAACGAAAGCCGTCACCAACTGTCCGAAGGCCAGTTACAAAATGAGGTGCGCCTTCTACTTCTGCTTACACCTTTGTGGTCCTGACATCCGCGGTGCAACACAAGGATATTGTTTCGATGGGCCCTCACACTGGCCTTTCGCAATTTTTCATTGGGTCGTCCGAAACCATGGGGAGACTATTACTGAAACGCTCCCGAAGCAAGGTTTGCCTTTGTCCTCATCACTATGACCTCTCGCCGACATCTACTCTTTGCCTCGCCTTAGAGGAGCTCGGTTTGCCCGGAAGGCTTGATATGGCCAAAGGTGCCAGAACACCCGAACATATTACCTTTCTTGGGCACGTTCAAACTTGGCAAGAATAGTCACGAATATCATGTTTCCGGTTATCTTGATGGGTTACTACCTGTGGACGCTTACATTCGGCAGACGCCAGAGGCCTCGAGACATACTTTGGTTCGAAGGACTTCGTTTCCCTACCAACTTCAGCCATGCTTACAAACTGTAACCCATCTCGTAGGTCTTACAACTTTGTCAAGCGTTGGTGTCCCTCCACTCCGCCGGCATCCTCCATGGAGACGTCGGCATCAAGAACGTTCTAGTTTCAGAGGGCAAGGCCATTCTATACGAATTCTCTATGTCCGTGGAGCAGAATTGGGGTTTCGAAAAGGACGTTTTGGACTTTGGGATAACCATTGCCGAGGTAGGGAGCATTTCAACGCGTCAGATGACCTCTAGACTGACCGCAAATAGATTCTCAACGGCAGACGATATCATCATGCAATATTTCGAATCCTCAACATTCACCCTCCGATAAAAGTTTGGACCTCTCCCTTAGGGGGTTGCTATCGCACTTTATGGGATGTTGCTCGCTGGTGTTGGATGTCCGACCCTTCCAGGCGGCCCACAATGGAAGACGTCTTGAAAGAACTTTCCGGTACTAAGCAACTCCTGCAGCATTTTCAACCAACCCCCGATAGAGTGGATACCGACCCAACACCCTCGATCGGCGGCCGCCGTAGGCCTAGGTCTGATCCGGCCGCAGATCGCTCTCCGTATTCGGCGCTTTCGCGTCGTCTAACGTTTTCGAGAAGCAGCATAGCTTCGTTGCCGCCGGACGGCGGTCCCAAGATGCAATGCATCACACTCCCTGGCTGTCCGCCACTCAGGTACAGGAGGGCTCAAGGTTCTCGGCCCGCGAGAGGTGGCTATAGCGAGGTTTGGATGTGTGAAGCTGTGGGGCCTGAGAACTGCCGAAAGCTTGTGAGCCACCTCTCTTTCATCGAGGCACTGGTGTCAAGTAAAGAGCTGATTCGCATTCTCTCTCAGTTGGCTGAGAAAGTCCTTGGTGGGGTAGACCAACTGGACCAGCTCGAGAGGGACGGGAGTGCGGTGCTTCGTAAGGTAGGTCCGATCCCCTCTGAGGGTCCGAAACCTGTGACGAAGCGTCCTAATCCAACATGAGCTTAGAGGCTAAAGCAAGAGGTTACTATCTGGATGAAGCTCAATCACCGGAACATCGCTCCCTTGATGGGCTTCACCCTCTTTCCTTCCGTCACCCTTATTGCGCCATGGTACGCAAACGGCAACATCCACGGATATCTTAGAAAACAGCCGGAAACCAATCGGATGAAACTCGTGCGTTATATATCCCGAGAGGAGGAGGCAGAGCTTACTAAATTGTTTTTTTCTTTACCCATATCCAGCTGTTGGAAATCGCATCCGGTCTGGCGTACTTGCACGAATTCGAACCGCCTGTCGTTCACGGAGACATCAAACCGGTAAGAGGTCTTCTGGTTCGGTGCCATTTTGGATTCTGAGCTCTATTCATTCCAACCTTAGGACAATATTCTCATTGACGATTATGGCTCCGCGGTGATCAATGACTTCGGTCTTAGCAGATCGGTTGGGGAAACCGTCTCGGCGCTGATCTCATCCCGACGGGGTGCTGGAAACGTTCGATGGATGGCACCGGAGTTACTGGACGGCAGTATACCAAAGTCTTTGGAAGGCGACGTGTATAGTTTTGCGTGCCTCGCGTTCTTCGTAAGCTTTTCACTTATGCCTTCGCGGCCCAGCCTCGGTGACAAGTGCCCTGACCTCGACTGGATTTCTGCGCAGATTCTCGCTGGGTTGATTCCTTTCAAAACACTCTCAAAGGATCCCGCGATTGTTGTGGCTCTCTGCCGCGGACATAGGCCCGTCGCATCATCGGACCGCTCCAGAAGTTTGAATTGCAGGCCCGTTCCGGAGCAGTGGGTGTGGCCGTTGCTGGATGAATGCTGGGAGAAGCAACCGGATAAGAGGCCTTCGATGAGGCGGATTCAAGAACGGCTGGCACGGATGTACGAGATGAGCATTGGTTCTGTGGGCCAGTCTGGCGGGATGTACGAGATTCCGGAAGGCGTCGAGTCGGGCGATGAGCAAGGCAGCGACAAGGCTGAAAATTAGTCGCTCTTGGATTCTATGATTACGACGCGAGTCGATGTCCTCCCAGGTGCTGCATACACGAGCTTTTATTAACGAGAGGCTGGGGTCGGTGGTCTGGTCTGTTTTTCATGCGTCGTTGTGTTCGCGCGCGTTTCCCCCGCTACGTAGTGTTGGGGTACGCTGCAGTGTTTCGCAGGCGTTCATTGAAACCGTCGGCACGTCTATCATCCGCTGAAGAGGTTGATATTTGCGAGTAGAATACATAGGGGACGGGTAAGTGTTTGACGAAGTTGGGCGCGACTGAGGTGAACGATTCCAGTCTAAACCGACACTTGACGGCGACTTCACTTTCAGGGACCGTGACGCCACTTTTCAGGGAACGCCAACCTTCTCGTCTCCGACGAAAACAACTCAGAGTCTCAAATAGAATGATCTCTTATCAGGTGATATTGGTCAACAGGCTCGTAGTACCATCTTAATGCTGTGAGTCTATAATCTCGTTCGTGTGAGTGGAGTGGGCCGGGATGGGTGGAAACGCCGTCGACAGCAGTTACCAGAGCCGCTTGGAAGACTAGGCAAACAGAAAGGTCAACGACACAACCTTCATGTAAACGGGGAAAAAATAGGCCATGGACCTCACGGCATAATTGATTTCGGCAAATTTGCTTCTCAGCCTTGTGTGGTTGCGCACTGCTTAATCTGGCGCGCGCGTTAAGCCCCCGACGACAACGCCTCGACTTCATCGCGCGGACTTTGCAAGGAACATTCTACATAAGCCAAACACGTTCAGAGACGGAACCAATGTGGCGTTCTTGTTACCAACCTTGCGAAGAAGGGCAGGTCGAGATGCTGTCCTTGGGTGGAGGACTCCTCCGCCCTTTATTTCCTTCCCCTGCACACCAGTGCACTCCCCCGTAACACTCCATCAGCTTCCCCCCTTCCGCCAACTCTCGACGAAGCCTCTCCAGGAAAAGCGACTCTTCTCTTCACCTACAATCTTCCCGCTTGGAAAATCTCTTATGGAAAAAGACGAAAACCACGATGCTGTGCCTTCACCTGCGTTGACTGCGTCACCGTCGGGCTCGAACCACGATTCTTCCGATCAATTCCCGCCGAGCGCTAGACTAGTACGTGCCTCCCGAGTCCCAAATACCAACTTTAATGACTCACCAAACCTACTTTTCTCCTAGAGGGAGAAGCTCACGAAGCTTGCGAATTGGCGAATTGATATCTCCTCTATCGAATTCCCCAACAACGCCCCCGAGTTCTCTGGAGCATTTGCGACAGTTTCGCGAGCCTTCTTGGTCCATCCCTCCGGTGCCGAAAACAGGAGTGGCCAAGACAATCCCACCAAAACCAACGATCTCAACTCACCTGGTCCAGCTGGAGAAACGTCTCGCCAGCGGAAGGTCGGTACCAATCAGCCTTTCCGGCAATTGACCGTGACGACCAGTGGCTCAACAGTTGCAACCTCGTCTATAGGCTATTGCTGTAAAGAAAATGAAGATATCGAATGACTCAGCGCGGGTATTAGGGGTAAGAAGAGTCCGGCGAATAACTGAGAGGTTTCAGCACTAAGTTCTTTCGGTTCAGTTGACACTCAGGGAAGCCGAATTCCTGGTCGGACTTTCTCACGAAAACGTCATTAAGCTAGAAGGATTCGTCGAGGACTTGTCCAAGGATGTAGTGTGGCTGGCCTTCCCTTGGGAGGAGAACGGAACCTTGAAGGACTTTATCGCCTCGGCCGAGTGGGAAATCCCCGAACGGATTTCTCTGGTGCGATCGAGCTAGAATTTTTTTCGACTCAACTCTGAGACTACGTATTCCAGATTAACGACGTGGCGGCAGGGGTTGAATACCTCCATAGCAGACAACCCCCAATCCGCCATAGCGACCTCAAATCCGTACGTTCCGAGGGTGTCAGAATGAACTACAGTCAAACCTCGTCCTTACGTTTCAGATAAACATATTGGTCAACTCCGAGTGCCGGGCGATTATAACCGACTTTGGATCCGCTCGCTGTCTAATAATCAAGGATCCCGACCAACAGACAAGTCAAGCAGAGAACAAACCACAAGCAGCGCTGTCGCTCGAAGCAAAGTTCTGTGGACCTACCAACACCATCGGCATCACGCTGACAAGTGATCAGTTCACTCTTCGTTGGGCTGCTCCGGAGCTATTGAGAGAGGAGGAAGCTATCCTTGCGAGCGATATCTGGGCACTAGGATGTGTCGCGTACGAGGTAAGTTCAGGTCATATATCGTTCACAGCCGAGGCTCAAACATCGACTCCGAAATTAGGTAATGACCAACTCGATACCGTTTCAAGACGTTAAGGATACCGTCGTCATCATACGGATTATTAAGGGAGACCTCCCTTCCATCACCGACAACGCTCGGATGTCATTGATTCAGGCCCTCTGTTCCATCATGCTTGCGTGCTGGAGCATCGACCCCCCAAAACGACCAACTGCTGAGGATTGCCGAAAGTCAATCAGTTGGATGGTGAGTTATATTGACTTGGGGTCGTTGACACGAAGTTGACCAAGGTTTGATCTAGCCTATGATCAGGCCGAACCCTATACGGAACGCAGATGCGGCGACGTCTAGGGCTCACTCCCCAGCGCTTCTGATGAGCCTGGGGGATATGTACCTGAGGCAAGGCGACTACATTAATGCCTCGGACTTCTTCACCAAGGCTCTGGGTAGTTACAAAGAAACCGGCGAGAGGCAAGGGAGAGCCAAAGCTCTTTGGAGTCTCGCTGAGGTGCATCGGATGCGAAACGAGTTCAGCCAGGCCATAAAATTCTACACCGAGGCCCTAGACATCTTCACCGGGATGGGCAACAGGCAAGGGAGATCCGCGGCTCTGCATCGTCTCGCTGAGGTACATCGGATGCGAAACGAGTTCCACCAGGCCATCACATTCTACACCAAGGCCCTAGACATCTGCACCCAGATCGGCAACAGGCAAGGGAGAACCAACGCTCTTTGGGGTCTCGCTGAGGTGCATCGACTTCGAAACGAGTTCCGCCAGGCCACCACATTCTACACCGAGGCCCTAAACATCTGCACCGAGATCGGTGATAGGCAAGGGAAAGCCAATGCTCTTTGGGGTCTCGCTGAGATGCATCGGATTCGAAACGAGTACAGCCAGGCCATCACATTCTACACCGAGGCTCTAGACATCTGCACTGAGATCAGCGACAGGCAAGGGAGGGCCAACGTTCTGCAGGGTCTCGCTGAGGTGTATCGGCTTCGGAACGAGTTCAACCAAGCCATCACATTCTACTCCAATGTCCTAGACATCGTCACCGAGATTGGCAACACACGCGGGAGAGCCAACGCTCTTTTGGGTCTCGCTGAGGTACATCGGCTTAGAAACGAGTACAGCCAGGCCATCAAATTCTACTCCGAGGCCCTAGACATCCACACCGAGATTGGCAACAGGCGAGGGAGAGCCGACGCTCTTTGGGGGCTCGCTGAGGTGCATCGGCTTCAAAAGGAGTACAGCCAGGCCATCACGTTCTACACCGAGACCCTAGATATCCGCACCAAAATTGGCGGCAGACGAGGGAGAGCCGACGCTCTTTGTGGTCTAGCTGAGGTGCATCGGCTTCGAGGCGAGTACAGCCAGGCCGTCACGTTTTACACCGAGGCCCTAGACATCCGCACCGAGATTGGCGACAGGCGAGGGAGAGCCGACGCTCTTTGGGCTCTTGCTGAGGTGCATCGGGCTCGAAACGAGTACGACCAGGCCGTCACGTTCTACACCGAGACACTAGACATCCGCACGGAGATCAGCGACAAACGAGGCGGAGCCGACGCTCTTTGGGCTCTCGCTGAGGTGCATCAGCTTCGAAGCGAGTACAGCCAGGCCGTCACATTCTACTCCAAGGCCCTAGACATCCGTACCGAGATCGGTGACAAACGAGGGAGAGCCGACGCTCTTTGGGGTCTCGCTGAGGTGCATCAGCTTCGAAGCGAGTACAGCCAGGCCGTCACATTCTACTCCGAGGCCCTAGACATCCGCACCGAGATTGGCGACAGGCGAGGGAGAGCCAACGCTCTTTGGGCTCTTGCTGAGGTGCATCGGGCTCGAAACGAGTACAACCAGGCCGTCACGTTCTACACCGAGACCCTAGACATCCGCACGGAGATCAGCGACAAACGAGGCAGAGCCGACGCTCTTTGGGCTCTCGCTGAGGTGCATCGGCTTCGAAGCGAGTACAGCCAGGCCGTCACATTCTATTCCGAGGCCCTAGACATCCGTACCGAGATCGGCGACAAACGAGGGAGAGCCGACGCTCTTTGGGGTCTCGCTGAGGTGCATCGGCTTCGAAACGAGTACAGCCAGGCCGTCACGTTCTACTCCGAGGTCCTAGACTTCCGCACCGAGATCGGCGACAAACGAGGGAGAGCCGCCGCTCTTTGGGCTCTCGCTGAGATGCATCAGCTTCGAAAGGAGTACAGCCAGGCCGTCACATTCTACGCTAGGGTCCTAAACATCCGCACCGAGTTCGGCGACAAACGAGGCAGAGCCGACGCTCTTTGGGCTCTTGCTGAGGTGCATCGGCTTCAAAATGAGTACAGCCAGGCCGTCACATTGTACACTAAGGTCCTAGACATCCGCACGGAGATCGGCGACAAACGAGGCAGAGCCGACGCTCTTTGGGCTCTCGCTGAGGTGCATCGGGTTCGAAACGAGTCCAGCCAAACCGCCACGTTCTACACCGAGACAGTCATTTGCACCGAATTCGTTAATAGACGAGGTAGAGGCGACGCTCTTTGGGGTCCCGCTGAGGTGCATCGGGTTCGAAACGAGTACAGTCAGGCCGTCACGTTCTACACCAAGGCCCTAGACATCTGCAGCAAGACCGGTGACAGACGAGGGAGAGCTGACGCTCTTGGCGGTCTAGCCGATGCTCTTGGCGGTCTCGCTGAGGTACATCGAATTCGAAACGAGTACAGCCAGGCCTTAACATTCTACTCGGAGGTCCTCGATATCTGCACCGAGACTGGTGATAGACGAGGGAGAGCCAACGCTCTTTGGGGTCTCGCTGAGGTGCATCGGCTTCGAACTGAGTACAGCCGGGCCATCACATTCTACTCCAAGGCCCTAGAAATCCGCACCGATATCCGCGACAAACGAGGGAGAGCCAACGCTCTTTGGGGTCTAGCTGAGGTGCATCGGCTTCAAAACAAGTACAACCAGGCCACCACATTCTACACCGAGGCCCTAGACATATGCACCGAGATTGGCGACAGGCGAGGGAGAGCCGACGCTCTTTGGGGTCTCGCTGAGGTGCATCAGCTTCGAAAGGAGTACAACCAGGCCATTACATTCTACACCGAGACCCTAGACATCCGCACCGAGATCGGCGACAAACGAGGGAGAGCCGACGCTCTTTGGGCTCTTGCTGAGGTGCATCGGATTCGAAACGAGTACAGCCAGGCCTCGACATTCCACTCCGAGGTCCTTGATATTTGCACCGAGATCGGTGACAGACGAGGGAGAGCCAACGCTCTTTGGGGCCTCGCTGAGGTGCATCGGCTTCGAACCGAGTACAGCCAGGCCATCACATTCTACACCGAGGCCCTAGACATCCATACCGAGATTGGCGACAGGCGAGGGAGAGCCAACGCTCTTTGGGGTCTCGCTGAGCTGTATCGCGTTCAAAACGAGTACAGCCAAGCTGTCACGTTCTACACCGAGACCCTAGACATCCGCACCGAGATCGGCGACAAACGAGGGAGAGCCGACGCTCTTTGGGGCCTCGCTGAGGTGCATCGGCTTCGAACCGAGTACAGCCAGGCCATCACATTCTACTCCGAGGCCCTAGAAATCCGCACCGCAATCAGCGACACGCGAGGCAGAGCCTCCGCCCTTTACGGTCTCGCTGAGGTGTATCGTGACCAAAACGAATACAGCCTGGCCGTCACATTCTACACCAGGGCCCTAGCCATCCGCACCGACATCGGCGACAGACGAGGGAGAGCCAATGCTCTTTGGGGTCTCGCAGAGATGCATCGGATTCGAAACGAGTACAGCCACGCCTTAACATCCTATTCCGAGGTCCTAGACATCTGGACCGACATCGGCGACAGATACACAAGAGCCCACATTTTGCGGGGCCGTGCCCGCGTACATCAGATCCGAAACGAGGATAGCCAAGCCGTCGCCCTTTTTTCAGAGGCCTTAGAAATATGTACCGACGTCGGGGACCGATCAGGCAGAGCTTACTCCCTGCTGGGTCTTGCTGACTCGCATCGCGATCAAGGGAACTACTGGGATGCAGTTAGCTCTTATACAGAAGCTGAAGCAGTCTTCAAACAGTTCGGAAATAGTCGGAATGCCGCTTACGCGTCGAACCAGGCTGCCCAGCTCCATCAATTGCTTAAGCGTGAAAAGGCTACATCATGGTCCTTGGAGCGCATTCAAGATTCAGCGAGATCACTTTTTCATTCCATATTTAGGCCCACGTAACACAAGCGACGCAGCAATCCCATTGCTCCACGGTCTCTTGATCAAAGGGCTTACTATTCGTCTCCTTCATCCAATCTAATAAACCTCTTCTATCGTTTTCTTTTTGCGATCGTCTCCTCCTAAACCATCCCAACTGCCTTGTCTTGCCATTATACCTTAGTACCGTATATATCCTAATCGCTCGATATAACCAAACAAATGATTCCGAACAACGAGAGCAGGAAGCCGATTCTACGGCAGCACCGTCGCAAACTTCCCAATCTGGGATTGTCCGCAACTCTCAAAACCGTCCCCCCTGACTTACTTAATATCTTTATCCTACCCCTTTGCGATCTTGCCTAGGTAACTATAGCTTGCCTTAGGTTATAACATGCCGACCTGTAGTGGATTTAACTTGTTTCCTCTCGTCTGAATAGTTTACATAGAGATTGGCTCAAGAAATCATTATTTGGAGGGACCTCATTCACCGTTGCATTGCACCGCTGATGGGTTTCACACTCCAGCCTTCGATCGCTCTCATTTCGCCTTGGTATCCCAACGGAAATGTGGAGAGATATATCAAGTTGAACCCGGATTGTGATCGTTAGAAGCTCGTGAGTTAGCAACAGGAAGTCAAAACGATCTGAGCTGAGGGAAGTATGATTTTCTTAGCTGCACGAAGTTGCACGGGGCTTGACATATTTACATGAACTTTCGCCTCCTGTCCGAGTCATCCATGGAGACATAAAGCCGGTACGGTAGATTCTCTCCTTGAGCAAGCTCCGGACAACGGCGAGCTAACATTATAATTTAGGACAACATCCTCATTGACGATGACGGATCCGCGGTTATCATCGATTTCGGCCTGAGCCGATCCGTTGCGGAAATCATCCCCGAATCAATTTCCTCTAACCGTGGGGCGGGGAACGTGCGGTGAATGGCTCCGGAGCTAGTCGACGGCAAACTACCCAAATCTTTGAAGGGCGACGTGTACAGTTTTGCATCTCTAGCATTGAAGGTAAGCCCGTTGAAAGTTTCTTTTCTTATTCAAAGACATGTTCAAACCTTTCAGATCCTCACTGGAGCGATTCCATTCAAACATCTCACCAACGAACGCGCTATAATTTTGAGGCTCCATAAAGGAGACCCGCCCGCACCGGAATCCACTCGAGACAAAAGGATTCGCCAATCTCCCGCCCCTAACCAAGCATGAGTTCTCCAGCCAAAGGATCGTATGCATACGGGATCTAGGACTCGCACTCGACGAGGAGGACGCGGAAAAATCAGGGAGATTATTTGCAAAGGAGGACGAAGACGGTGCAGATGTACGTCCGCGCGCTCCAAGCCCAGCCTCGTGTTTTTGCTTTCTAACTCACCCCTATTTCTTCCTCGCCCCATTTTTTGCCTTCTGTGATCCTCGCCTCTTGCCTCGAAATACGTTAGGCCGCATCACGCCTCATGCCACCCGCGTGGCCGCACCGCAAGCACTTATCCACCTTGCCGGAGGAATCCGACGGCTTGACCAGTCACCTGTCTGACGAAGACGACGATGCACCCCAGCCGGATGTCTATGTTCAAGCCGATTTGATGCCCGTTGAGAACTTGGGTAGGCCGGTCAGGGGTGGCAGAATGGTTAGTCTCCTTGTCAAATTCCCGCTACGTTCCCGCTACGTTCCCGCTACGTTAGTAGAGGGTTTCTCTGGTGGGGGGGACGAGGTGTCGATCACATGACAATCACATGACAATTCACACGCAGGCAAAAATCCCGCTACGCTTGCGGCTTTTCCATACGGCTTTTCCATATGCTTCGATGGCAGGTTCAGTACAGAACCAATCATCTGCCGCTATTTCATCGCCATAAGAAACCCCACTCCTTATGGCGATGAAATGGCGGTGCCGTTGGTTCGGGCCGAGTTTGAGTCAGCGCTATGCATAGCAAAATTCCCGCTGCGCAATGTTGCCCGGACTGTGTGTAGCGTTTCTTCCCCGACCCTCCTTTGTTCCTATGCAATATGAGTCTTTGCCGCTGCTGTTTGTCGCTACCGCACCGCTGCATACCTCGAGCTCATTCAAAAGGCATCGGCCGTTCAACAAGCCGTTTCTTACATTATTAAATTCCCCCTTCCATCCTTTGACACTTCCTCTTTTCCTCTTATCAATCAGTTGTCTAAGATGGATCCTGTTAATCCCAACTTAGTTCCGCTCCATACCTTTTTCATTGGGTACCTGGACGGGAACCCTGTCGGCTTATATTGCACCTTCAGCAAGTCAAGAACCCCTTCTTGGCCCCCGGTCATATATAGTGGAGCTGCCACAGCTCTCTCCTGAGTTCAGTCGCCATCACCTGACTCTCTTTTCATCATCATCTCTGCAAGCCGACATTGTCTTGGGAAGAGATTGGCATATGGGCCGCATTCTTGCCTCCAGGGCAGATAGTTCGGGGCACCGGCTAAGTTTCTATTTACGAGCAAGGGATCATATCGGTATTTAATTCAGTTGAGACCAAGGACGGACGAGCGTCTCGGCAGCGCAGCTGGCGAACGCGACGCCGTCCTGCAAATACTCGTGTCAAAGATTACACTAGAACCTTGGCGAGCTTAACGGTTCGGTGGCAAATGCTTACTGAGAATTGGGCTACTATCTAACGTAGCGGGCTTTTGCCGTGCTCGCACGGCGTTACGCACAGGTAAGTAGAGGGTTTCTGGTGGAGAGGACCAGTGGTCGGTCAGGTGACTAATTCACACAACCAGCAAAATTCCCGGCTAATCGCGTCACAATATCCTAGCCGTGACCGAGGGTTTAACAGAGCACAGCACGCAGGGCCAGTGAGCTATGAAATAGCAGCGTCAATTCGCTAAGGCCGAGTCTTGTTGAAGATATGGAGTACGAGCGTACGGAGGAAGTGGGGGACTGGGGGACGGTGCTTACATAAGGTAAGACCGTAACCCCCGACGGGACAGTCCACCGTGAAAGGGCGGACGCCGTCTTTGTACTACCTGTAGTATATAGGTGGAGGCGAGAGGGAAGAGGGATACCTCAGTCGTTTCTTACGGACTACTGAGGTATGCCCCTTCCTTCCGCCGACGCGCAAATGCTGTATCGCTAACCTACCGTTGTAGTTCGGTTCACAGGTAGTTACATCTAATATAGTCGTTTCTTACGGACTACTGAGTTCGGTTCACAGTTTCTAACAAGTCTTGCGTGCTATGCGATTGGTAGGTTATGGCAAAACTCCCGCATCACAATTGTGCCCAACCTCCTTTCCTCGTCACCCCTTGTTCCCATGTATAAACCCCGTGTGTCGATCCTGATTACAGCTAAGCCACGGAAAATATCAGATTTCCCGTCTATAGGTCGATCTCTCTCACACGCGGCCTAATGACACTTGGGGGAGCGAAGGAGGAGAGTCTCAGCGACCGGCGGAGCCGGTCGGCGAACTCGATGCCTTCGCCTGGACATTATCCTACGATCATGGGGTGGTTAGAATAGTAAAGAACCGACTATATAGGACTAACGGTTGAGTTAACTTATGATATCGGGCAATGGTGCAGACCTGGCAGGTAGTAAACAATTGAATCGCTGAATTTGGGGGATGTATGCCAAGAGCGGCGGGTACCTCGGCCGCTGCAGTTAAGTACGCCAGCGGCTCGTGAAGGCTAATGTAATGCACCTTCCGAGGATATTCTCCGCCTAACGCCAGAGTATGGCAATATTCAATGCCCGGGCTAGCAACTGGGTTGGGATCTGGCTTGTCCGACCAACCCCTTCACTAAATGCACTTAAATACGATCCTCTCCTCTTACGTAGCGGGGTCTTGCCGTGTTTACACGGCACTATCTTGCAAGTTCGGTCTTTGTTTGTCATGGTCACGTGCTTACACAGCCTTCCTCAATTCGGAACCAGGATTCTCCGGCCCGATCAAGAGTCTCGCCACCGTGGATGCATCAATCCCTTCACGATGCCTCGACATCCACCTTGCGTCTCGGTGCTGGTCATCAACAAACTCGCGACCGTCCGCTCACTGGGTCGTCGGCCGGGGATGTCAAGACACCTCTTAATGCTGCGATCTCACCTACTTCAAGCATTCTACGATTCGACAGTTTCCGGCTCAACGGAGAAGACCCAGGGCTCTTGTCACCATATCATGAAGCACGCCGGCGGCAGAGCGTTCTCTCATTCCTTTCGAGCACCGCGTCCAGCTACGGTACCAACGCCCGTCGACGAGCCAGCTCACTAATCATGTTACCCGTCGACAACCACCACTCCTCGCACCGCAGCAGCCGTGTTTCGTCTGGTCGGGGAAGGAGCAGCACCTTTAGCGCCGCCGCCGAAAGGGATAAGGAGAACCATGGAGGCTAGCCCACTGCGACGTTTGGCAAAAACGGGCGGACCAAGCAGCACCAAGTCACCGAGCACTATGACGAAGACACGGAGGAGAGCGACGATGATGATGAAGGCGAGGAGCAGGAGTATTACGTTTTCGAAGCCGACCCAAGGGATCTGGACCCCACGTCACCGGTGAAGGAAGGGCCAGATGGGAAGCGGGAATCGGTGTTGGTTTTGTTGCCAGTTCCGGTTACGGAGGCGGAGGCGCAGCAGCAGGGATGGCCGGACTTGAAATCGCGATGGTCCCATTCGGACTTGGGGAGTGGTGTCGGTGGAGGATCTCAACAAGAAGTGGTGTCGAACCCGTTCTTGACGCCTTTACCTTCCGGCGGTCTTGGTGGAGGTTCTCTTCCTCCAAGCTCCACGTACGACCCTAGCGTCCGAGACTCGGGATACTCAAGAGGATCTCGACGTGGGTGGGATAGAGATTCGTATGGTGGCACCAATACGAATACGGGTCGGGGTGCCGGGATGGGAGGAAGGTTGGAGTCCGCTTGGGAAGAAGAGGAGGAGGGAGGCGAGGGAGCGATTGAACCTTACCTCTCTGAACAAGACCAAGGTCCCCCAACTCCTTCCGCAACGAACCCATTCCTCACTCCAGCTCCATCCGGCTTTGGAAAACCTCTTCCAAATATCCCGACTCCGTCTGAGAACCCTTCCACATGGAGCTTGGGCTCGTACAAGACAGCCCCTACCTTCCCAAGTCGGAACCAGAGCACCACCCACGTTGTCCCACCGCTTATGAACCGGAACCAGAGTTCAGGATTGATACCAACGATACCAAGCACGAGTCGGAACCCCAGTTTGACTCACATACCTACCATCCCAGGCGCGAGCCGGAACAACAGCACGACGCAAATACCCACCACCACTCCCAGGAGTCGAGCTTCCAGCGGCGCTCAAGTGCCTCAAATCTCTCAGACCCTAGGTCAACCTCCCCCGCCGTACAACCGACATGGAACTCAAGTCCAAATGCCCGGTGCGTTTGGGTCGAAGAGCCGGAGTCGCGTGCACGTCCCGCAGACGATCGAAGAGCCCGAGCCGGAGGAGTTGGACGAAATCGACATTGATGCAGATGAGGAGACGGATGAGGAGGTGGATGAGAGGCTGTTGGCGGAGATCGACGTTTCGGATCAAGAAGAGGTTTTGCCTCGGTCTGTCGGTCCGAAGAATTCGAGGCAGGGACTTGCGTCGAGGCCCGGTTTCGTCGCTCTGCCAGTGCCCATCCCCAGTTCGAAAGCAAGCTTCAGTAAGGAGAATAGGCTTTCCGGTGCACAGAAACGATCTCGAGAACCGGTCTCGGAGACTCGACAACGCACGCAGTCCAAACCGCTCCCGCCATCGCGACCCGAGTCAACGCAGTCTCCTCCTCCTCCCGCACCGGTTTCCGTTCAAGCTCAGGTACATGGAGCTCCGAAACCTTCCAAGCCCTACTCGAGTCGGCATATTTTGTCGATGAAGGAGTTTGACCAGTTGGAGGCGGAGAAGGCAGCCCAGCAACCACCTGGACAGCAGGACAGGAGGTCCCCGAACTCTCAACAGAGACCAAGACAAGTGCCTCGACCACTATCCCCACTGAACTCGGATATCGTCCCTGCCCCCGTTCCGTCACCGTCGTTCCCACCGGCACCGTTGGCCCCGCCGAAAGTCAAGACCCCGAAACCGAGGCCTGTGCGGAAGAATTCGGTTTCGTCTACGGGTTCGTCGAGGTCTCGACGCGGCGCTGCTGCGAGGAAGAGGTCGGGTTCCCAGCCGAAGCCAATCATTGTTGTGGACGAAGAAGGGAGGATGACTGAGGTGGTGGATGAAGATGAAGAGGGACAGTTGCCAAGTGCATCCGCGACTATCACTCGACGGAACCGTTCGCAGTCCATCCCGAATCCTACTAGCCCGTTGACCCCGACTCGGCCTCACTCGTCCTCCACGTTTGGCGCTCCCACCAGTCCTGTTCGAACCAGGACCAAGACCAAAGCGCGGATTCCTATCCCGCAGGCTTTGCTGGAAGGCGAGACCCTCGTGGACATCCCTAGCCCTCGTACTCGCGCCGCATCGAACCCCACCAACATTGTTCGTTCCGGGAGCCAAAAGTCGACGAAAGCGAAAGACCGAGAGAGGGCTACGACCAAGGCGCCAACTCGCCCGCTACCCCCTCAACCTATGACAAACTCTCCAAGGAGCTACCCAAGAGCCGAAGTCGTCACTCCTACTCCCAGCAATGGAAGTCGAAAGTCCCGCGCTAAATCGTCGAACCCAAGCACGCCCAAGATGACGTACAAGCAAGGTCTCGCGGACGACGGGAATGGCAGAGCTCAGCGAAAGGAAGCTGAAGAGTGGATGAAGAGCAGTGGAAGGGCGTTCCAGGGGCAAGCGTGTTCGATTGAAGTTCAAGTTGTGGATGAAGGTGATGGGGAGTTTGGAAGGAAGGAGAGCGGGGGTGGTTATGTGGACCGAAGCGGAAGTCAGAGGAGTAAGGTAAGCGTTGGGTTTCCTTTAGGGCTGGGGTAGCGATACAGCTGCTGACGCAATGTCCATGGCTTCCAGCGAAGCCGAAGAGCCAGTGGGCAGACGACGTACGGGACCGCCGTTGGTTCTTCAGGAACACCGACGCCAAAGTCGGGTCACGTCCGCCTCCGACCGTCAATCTGAAAATTCAAACACGTTTTATTTTCTTGCCATCTTCTCCCTTATTGCCCTATATCCATACCTCATATTCCCCGGACCTTGGCACTCATTGTGTTATTGCCGTTTCATCATACCCGTTCCCTCTTGCCCCAAGTGTTTGTTGTTTATGCAAGTATCGTCGTCACGTTGTCCCCTGTTCGGATTGCATGTATGTATGTATTTTGGAAAGTTCTGCTTTTTGGAACCATCGAATAGCAATGGATAGCAATTTTTCCCTGACTTTCCTGGCCCTCTCCAGTTCGGAGGCAAGCCTCAACCCCAACGTTGCAAGAGTCAGCAGACGTCACAACAGATGCGCGTCCCAATCCTTTCCGTCGGAGTTTCAGATCCTCCGTTAGACATGTTCATCGGCGTCGCCTGAACCCTTCGGCTATCCTGTTAATTTGCAAGCACCCCAGACAGGGCCCGCTGATCAGAAGCCTGAGATGTTCGAACTCGCGCGACCTCCACAACCACCGCCACGCCAACCCAACCCGTTCGACAGTCTCCAGCCACGCAACTGATTGGCAGTATTCCCTCGAGACTTAAAATTAAACGGCCTACCTTATTGAAGCGGAGGGGAGGGTCGTTTATACTTGCACTACGATCTTCATCGGCGCGGTCGTGACGTCACGTTGGACTATGGCGGCGACGAGTACTGGGTCAGCGAGGAGGAGCAAACTCCCCCCATCATGTCAACACGGAGCATAATTCAAGAATATCGTGCTATTATATGACCATATGTTGCCGTATTAGGTATGTTCCCTTCTAATCCGGGAAGAGTCAGTGGGCTGTTTCTCTACAGAAAGAGCTGCGGTGGCATATCCCCTCCCTTTCGACTAGCACACCCCATATGGATCCATTGCACACATTCAGGGATGTTCCTGTGACTATGCATGCCGCCCTATATGAACTGTGGCACGCTCGACAAATGCCAACTCACCACCTTCAACGCATGCAACACTTTCTCGCGAATCTCTGGTCTACTCTCATTAAAAGCATTATGACTATGGGTTTGATTGGACGTCCCAACGAAAGCCATCACCAACTGGCCGAAGCGCAGTTAGAAAATGAGGTGGGCTTCCTAGCTCTGCTTAGAGCCAGTTGTAGCCCTAACCACCACTTAACACAAGGATATTGTTCCGATGGGCCCTCATACTGGCCTTTCGCAATTTTCCATTGGGTCATCCGAAACCATGGGGAGACTATTACTGAAACGGTCCCGAAGCAAGGTTCGCCTCTGTCCTCCCATCAGTATGAGCTTTCGCCGACATCCACTCTTTGCGCTTGCCTTAGGGGAGCTCGGTTTGCCCGGAAGCCTTGATATGGCCAAAAGTACCAGAACACCCGAACATATTGCCTTTCCTAGGCACCTTCAAACTTGGCAAGAATAGTCACGAATATCATGTTTCCGGTTATCTCGAAGGGTTACTACCCCTAGAGGCTTACATCCGGCAAACGCCAGAGGCCTCGAGGCATGCTTTAGTTCGAAGGATTTCGTTTCCCTACCAGTTTCAGCCATGCTTACAAGAGTTAATCTACCTCGTAGGTCTTACAACTTTGTCAAGCGCTGGTGTCCCATCCTCCATGGCGACGTCGGCATCTCGAACGTTCTGGTTTCAGAGGGCAAGGCTATTCTCTACGAATTTTCTATGTCCGTAGAGCAGAATTGGGGTTTCGAAAAGGACGTTTTGGACTTTGGGATAACCATTGCCGAGGTAACGAGCGTTTGAACGCGTCATTCGACCTGAGACTGACCACGAACAGATTCTCAATGGCAGGCGATATCATCATGCGATGTTTCGAATCATCAAAAGCCACCCTCCGATGAAAGTCTGGACCTCTCCCTTGGGGGGTTGCTATCGCACTTTATGGGATGTTGCTCGCTGGTGTTGGAACTCGGACTCTTACAGGCGGCCCACAATGGAAGACGTCTTGAAAGACCTTTCCGGTACTAGGCAACTCCCTCAGCATTTCCAACCAAGTCTTGATAGAGTGGACACAGACCCAATACCATCAACCGGGCGCCGCCGTGCTCGGCCTTTCTCTGATCCGGTCGCAGACCGCTCTCCGACGGTTCCGCGTTGTCTAACGCGTTCCCGAAGCCGGACTTCGTTGCCGCCAGACGGCGGTCCCAAGATGCAATGTATCATGCTCCCTGGCTGTCCACCACTCAGGTACAGGAGAGCGCAAGGTTCTCCCCCTGCGAGAGGGGGCTACAGCGAGGTTTGGATGTGTGAAGCTGTCGGGCCGGAGAACTGCCGAAAGCTTGTGAGCCACCTCTCTTTTCGTTGAAGCATTGGTGTGAAGTGCAGAGCTGATTAGCATTCTCTCTCAGTTGGCTGAGAAGGTTCTTGGCGGGGTCGACCAGCTGGATCAGCTCGAGAGGGACGGGAGCGCGGTGCTTCGTAAGGTTGGTCCGACCCTCTAAGGATCCTAACTCTGTGACAAAGCGTTCTAATCCAGCACGAGCGTAGAGACTAAAGCAAGAGGTTACCATCTGGATGAAGCTCAATCACCGGAACATCGCTCCCTTGATGGGCTTCACCCTCTTTCCTTCCGTCACGCTTATTGCGCCATGGTACGCAAACGGCAACATCCACGGATATCTTAGAAAACAGCCAGAAACCAATCGCATGAAACTCGTGCGTTATATATCCCGAGAGGAGGCAGAGCTTACTAAACTGTTTTTTTTCTTTACCCATATCCAGCTGTTGGAAATCGCATCCGGTCTGGCGTACTTGCACGAATTCGAACCGCCTGTCGTTCACGGAGACATCAAACCGGTAAGAGGTCTTCTGGTTCGGTGCCATTTTTAGATTCTGACCTCTGATCATTCCAACCTTAGGACAATATTCTCATAGACGATTATGGCTCCGCAGTGATCAATGACTTTGGTCTTAGCAGGTCGGTTGGGGAAACCGTCTCGGCCCTGATCTCATCTCGACGAGGCGCTGGAAACGTTCGATGGATGGCACCAGAGCTACTGGACGGCAGTATACCAAAGTCTTTGGAAGGGGATGTGTATAGCTTTGCATGCCTCGCGTTCTTCGTAAGCTTTCACTCATGCCTTCGCGGCCCACCCTTGGTGACGAGTGCCCTGACCTCGACTGGATTTTCTGCGCAGATTCTCACTGGGTTGATTCCTTTCAAAACACTCTCAAAGGATCCCCCGATTGTTTTGGCCCTTTGCGCTGGACATACGCCCGTCGCACCATCGGACCGCTCTCGAAGTTTGAATTGCAGGCCCGTCCCGGAGCAGTGGGTGTGGCCATTGCTGGACGAATGCTGGGAGAAGCAGCCGGATAAGAGGCCTTCGATGAGGCGAATTCAGGAACGACTGGCACGGATGTACGAGATGAGCGTTGGTTCTGTCGGCCAGTCCGGCGGGATGTACGAGATTCCGGAAGGCGTCGAGTCAGGTGACGAGCAAGGCAGCGACAGGGCTGAAAATTAGTCGCTCCAGGATTCTGTATGATTACGACGCGAGTGGATGTCCTCCCAGGTGCTGCACACACGAAATGCCATTGACGAGAGGCTGGGGTCGGTGGTCTGTTTTTCATGTGTCGTTGTGTTAGCGCGTATTTTCCCCGCTACGTAGTGTTGGGGTACGCTGCAGCGTTTCGCAGACGTTCATTGAAACCGTCGGCACGTCTATCATCCGCTGAAGAGGTTGATATTTGCGAGCAGAATACATAGGGTACGTGTAAGTGTTCGACGGTGATGGGGGTGAGGTGCATGCGATTGGGGTGAACGATTCCAGTCTAAACCGGCACTCGCACGGCGACTTCACTTTCAGGGCGGGCAGATGAGGAACCGTGACGCCACTTTTCGGGGGACGCCAACCTTCCGCTCTCAGACGAAAACAACTCAATCGAGTTCTCATAGAATGATCTCCTATCAGGTATTATTGCTCAACAGGCCGGTAGTATCGCCGTAATTCCGTGAGTCTAACAGCTCGTTTGTGTGAGTGGAGTGCGCCCTCCAGCTGAGATGGGTGAGCTGGGATGGGTGGAAACGCCGTCGACAGAAGTTACCAGCGCTCGCCGCTTGGAGGACTGGGCAAAGAGAAAACAACCTTTACATAAACGGGAAAAAATAGACCATGAACGGCATAAGTGGTTGGTTTCGGCAAAATTGCCTCTCGGCCTTGTGTGGTTCCCTTTATCTTGTGGCGCGCGCGTTGCCAAGCCCCCGGCGACGCCTCGCGCGGACTTGCAAGGAACATGCTACAGAAGCCAAACACGCTCAGCGACAGAACTAATGTGGCGTTCTCGTTTTTAACCTTCCAAGAAGGGCAGGTAGAGATGCTGTCCTGGGTAGAGAGGACTCCTCCGTCCTTTTATTTCCTTCCCGTGCACACCACTCCCCGCAAACGCTCCATCAGCTTCCCCCCTTCCGCCAACTCTCCACAAAGCCTGGCCAATAACGACGACTCTTATCTTCACCTACACTCTTCCCTCTTGGAAATCCTATATGCAAAAGGACGAAAACCACGATGCCGGGCCTTCGCCTACGTTGCCTGGGTCGCTGCCTGGTTCGAACCACGATGCTTCCTCCGATAGATTCCCGCCGGGCGCTAAGCTGGTACGTGCTCCCCGCGTCTCAAAGACCAACTTTAATGACTCACCAAACCTACTTTTCTCATAGGGCGAGAAGCTCAAGAAGCTTGCGAATTGGCGAATTGATATCTCCTCTATCGAATTCCCTAACAACGTCCGCGAGTTTTCTGGAGCATTTGCGACAGTTTCGCGAGCCTTCTTGGTCCCACTCTCCGGTGCCGAAAACATGAGTGGTCAAGTCGATCCTACCGAAACCAAAGATCTCAACTTATCTGGTCCAGCTGGAGAACCGTCTCGCCAGCGGAAGGTCGGTACCAATCAGCCTTTCCGGCAGTTGACCGTGACGACCAGTGGCTCAACAATTGCAACCTCGTCTATAGGCTATTGCTGTAAAGAAAATGAAGATATCGAACGACCCAGCGCGGGTATTAGGGGTAAGAAGAGCCCAGCGAGGCACTGAGAGTCTTCAGCACTAAGTTCTTCCGGTTCAGTTGACACTCAGGGAAGCCGAATTTCTGGTCGGACTTTCTCACGAGAACGTCATTAAGTTAGAAGGGTTCGTCGAGGACTTGTCCAAGGATGTAGTGTGGCTGGCCTTCCCTTGGGAGGAGAACGGAACCTTGAAAGACTTTATCGCATCAGCCGAGTGGGAAATACCCGAACGAATTTTTCTGGTGCGACCGAGCTGGAATTTCCTTTTTGACTCAACTCTGAGACTCCGTATTCTAGATTAACGACGTGGCGGCAGGGGTTGAATACCTCCATAGCAGACAACCCCCCATCCGCCATAGCGATCTTAAATCCGTACGTTCCGACGGCGTTAGAATGAATCACAACCAAACCTCGTCCTTACCTTTCAGATAAACATATTGGTCAACTCCGATTGTCGGGCGATTATAACAGACTTTGGATCCGCTCGCCGTCTGACAACGGCGGATCTAGACCAGCAGACAAGGCAAACTGAGAACAAACCGCCAGCAGCGCTGTCACTTGAAGCAAAGTTCCATGAACCTACCAACACCATCGGTATCACGCTGACAAGTGATCAGTACACTCTTCGTTGGGCTGCTCCGGAGCTATTGAACGAGGAGAAGGCTACCCTTGCGAGCGATATCTGGGCAGTGGGATGTGTAGCGTACGAGGTAAGGTTCAGGTCATATATCGTTCACAGCCGAGGCTCAGACATCGATTCCGAAATAGGTAATGACCAACTCGATACCGTTTCAAGACATTAAGGATACCCTCGTCATCATACGGATCATTAAAGGAGACCTCCCTTCCATCACAGACAATGCTCGGATGTCATTGATCCAGGCACTCTGTTCCTTCATACTTGCGTGCTGGAGCGTCGACCCCGCAAACCGACCGACTGCTGAGAATTGCCGAAAGTCAATCAGTTGGATGGTAAGTCATGCGGACCTCAGATCGATTACACGCAATTGATCAAGGTTTAACATAGCCTATGGTCAGGCCGAACCCTATACGGAACGCAGATGCAGCGGCATCTACAGCTCACTCTCCGGCACTTCTGATGAGTTTGGGGGATATGTACCGGAGGCAGAGTGACTACGTGAACGCGTCGGACTTCCTCACCAAGGCTCTGGGTGGCTACAGAGAAATAGGCGACAGCAAAGGAACGGCGGCGGCGCTGGATGAACTGGCACAGGTGCATGGATTTAAAGGGGAGTACAGCGAGGCCGCAACACTCTATTCCGAAGTCCTACAAATCTGCACCGACATCGGTGACAGGCAAGGGAGAGCCAAAGGTCTTTGGGGTCTTGCTGAGGTGCACCGAGTTCGATACGAGTATAGCCAGGCCATCACATTCTACTCCGAAGCTTTTGACATCTGCACCGAGATCGGCGACAGGCGAGCGAGGGCTAATGCTCTTTGGGGTCTCGCTGACGTGCATCGGATTCAAAAAAGTTACGGCCAAGCCGTCCCACTCTACTCCGAGGCCCTAAACGTCTACACCGACATCGGTGACAGGCAAGGGAGAGCCAGAGGTCTTTGGGGTCTCGCTGAGGTGCACCGGCTTCGAACCGAGCACAGCCAGGCTGTCACATTCTTCACCGAGGCCCTAGACATTTGCACCGAGATCGGTGACAGGTATTGGAGAGGCATTGCCCTTCGGGATCTCGCTGCGGCGCATCGGGCTCAAAACGAGTGGAGCCAGGCCGTCACATTCTATACCGAGCTCCTAAACACTCACACCGAGATCGGCGATAGGGATGGGAGAGCCACCGCCCTTCGGAATCTCGCTGAGGTGCATCGGGCTCAAAACGAGTGGGGCCAGGCCGTCACATTCTACACCAAGCTCCTAGACATGCACACCGAGATCAGCGACAGGCATGGGAGAGCTACCGCCCTTCAGGGTCTCGCTGAGGTGCATCAGGCTCAAAAGCAGTGGAGCCAGGCCGTCACACTCTACACCGAGGTCCTAGACATTTACACCGAGATCGGCGACAGGCATGGGAGAGCCGCCGCCCTTTGGAATCTCGCTACCGTGCATCGGCGTCGAAGCGAGTACAGCCAGGCCTTCCCATTCTACACCGAGCTCCTAGACATTTACACCGAAATCGGCGACAGGCATGGGAGAGTCGGCGCCCTTTGGGGTCTCGCTGAGGTGCATCGGGCTCGAAACGAGTGGAGTCAGGCCGTCGCATTCCACACCGAGGTCTTAGACTTTTACACCGAGATCGGCGACAAGTATGGGAGAACCACCGCCCTTTGGGGTCTTGCTGAGGTGCATCGTGCTCGAAACGAGTGGAGTCAGGCCGTCAAATTCCACACCGAGGTCCTAGACATTGACACCGAGATCGGCAACAAGTATGGGAGAGCCACCGCCCTTTGGGGTCTTGCTGAGGTGCATCGGGCTCGAAACGAATACAGCCAGGCCGTCACATTCTACACCGAGGTCCTAGACATCGCCACCGACATCGGTGACCGGGAAGGGAGAGCCAAGGGTCTTTGCGGTCTCGCTGACGTACATCGTTCTCGAAACGAGTACAGCCAGGCCGTCACATTCTACACCGAGGTCGTAGATATTCACACTGAGATCGGCGACAGGCATGGGAGAGCCACCGCCCTTTGGGGCCTTGCTGAGGTGCATCGGGCCCGAAACGAGTACAGCCAGGCCATCACACTCTATTCCGAGGCCTTGAACATTCTCACCGAGATCGGCGACAGGCTTGGGAGAGCCAACGCTCTTAGGGGCCTCGCTGAAGTGCATTGGCGTCGAAACGAGTACAGCCGGGCCATCACATTATACTCCGAGACCCTAGACATCTGCATCGAGATCGGCGACAGGCAAGGGAGAGCCAACACTCTTTGGGGCCTCGCTGAAGTGCGTCGGCTTCGAAACGAGTACAGCGAGGCCATCACGTTCTACGCTGAGGCCCTAGACATCTGCACCAACATCGTCGACAGGCGAGGGAGAGCCAATGCTCTTTGGGGCCTCGCTGAGGTACATCGGCTTCGCAACGAGTACAACCAGGCTACGATACTCTACACCGAGGCCCTACACATCTGCACCAACATCGGTGACAAACGTGGGAGAGCCAGCGCCCTTTGGGGTCTCGCTGAGGTGCACCGGCTGCGAACCGAGCACAGCCAGGCCATCACATTCTACACCGAAGCCCTAGACATCCGCACCGAGATTGGCGACAGGCAAGGGAGAGCCAATGCTCTGCAGGGTCTCGCTGAGGTGCATCGGCTTCAAAACGAGTACAACCATGCCATCACATTCTACTCCGAGGTTCTTGACATATGTACCGAGATCGGCGACAGGCGAGCGAGAGCTAATGCTCTTTGGGGTCTCGCTGAGGTCCATCGGCTTCGAAAACGGTACAGCCAGGCCCTTCCATTCTACTCCGAGGCCCTCAACGTCTGCACCGATATCGGCGACCGATACGGAAGAGCCCTTACTTTGCGGAGTCTTGCCCGTGTCCATCAGTTCCAAAACGAGCATAGTCATGCTATCACCTTTTTTTCCGAGGCCTTGGAAATTTGCACCGTCATCGCTGACCGATCTGGCAGAGCTTACTCGCTGTTGGGCCTTGCTGACTCCCATCGCGATCAAGGGAGCTACCGGGACGCAGTTCACTCTTATACAGACGCTGCAGCAGTCTTCGAACTGATCGGAAATGATCAGACTGCTGATTACGCTTTGAACCAAGCTGCTAAACTATCCAAGCGAGGAGAAGCCGCATCATGGTTCTTGGGCGGAATGCGAGATTCAGCGAGATCGCTTTTCCATTCCATATTTATGTCCACGTAACACAAGCGCGTACCAATCTTATTACTCCGCCAAGGGGCTCACCCTTCGTCTCCGTCGTCCTGCATTATGTAATCTAACAAACCTCTTCCTATCATTTTTGTTCAATTGCGGTTGTCTCTTCCTAAACCATCCAAACCTTGTCTTTCAATTACATCGTAGACACCGTATGTATCATAATCGCTCAATATGATGAAACAAATTACTCTGAGCAACGAGAGCAGGGAGCCGATTCTACTGCAGCACCGTCGCAAACTTCTTTATCTGGGTTTGTCCACGACTCCCAAACTGTCTTCCCTGACATATTCAATATCTTTGTCCTACGCCTTGGCGATGTTGCCTGCGTCATTATAAATTCCTTCAGGCTATATCTTGGAGACTAGTAGTGTATTTTTTGCCTCAACTTATTTCCTTTCGTCTAACTAATTTAGCTTCACTGTGCCTCCACCGATTCCCGTCCGCGAGCACTATCCCGTCCATCCACCTCTTCCAGAATATGAGGTTTAGTCGTTGAGACCTCAGATATTCATTCACAATGAATTTTGGGCAAAGGTAGGAAGATAGAGCAGTACTTGCGTGATGTCTATAATGTTAGGAGTCAAATAAAAACGCGCGGAGCGTGAGCAACGCACGTACCTAAACAGCTAACCAACAGATGCACCCCAATCCCTTTCCCTCAGAGTTTCATGGGTTCCGTAGATATGTTCATCGCCGTCGCTTGAGCCCTTCGGCTATTGTCCTGTTAATCTGCAAGCACTGCAGGCAGGGCTCAGATGTTCGGAGTCGCGTGACCTCCACAACACCGCCACCAACACGCCAACCCACCCGGCAGCCTCCAACCACATAATTAGCAATATCCCCCTGAGACTTGAAAGCAACGACCTGTGCGATTAAAGCGGAGGGACGTTTATACTTGCGCTTTACTTAGTTATCCTCGGCGTCCTGCCTTTGAACGCGTCAGATGACCGCTAGACTCTCCGGAAACAGATTCTCAACGGCAGGCGATATCATCACGCGATGTTTCGAGTCCTCAAAAACCACCTCCGATAACAGTACTCATGAGCGAGCTCGATGCCCTCCCATTTGCTGAAATCGTAGTACGAGAGGCGACTCTCAAATATTACCCGAGGTTTACCCGTGAAACCGATGGATCACGTGACGAGCTTTCGCCATCAGACTGGAGCTTGCGATTTCATTTTGACCCCAGGAAGTTACTCTCCAACGCACTCCAATCCTATGCATAATATGTAAGTACAAGTAAGTGGGGTCGGTGAAGACGTCCGCCCTTTGACTGTCTCGTTCTGCGTAAAATCTTGGCAGCGAGCAGTGCAGAGGCGTCTGTCCGGCGTTCGGGTAGCCCCGGTTGAAGGATCCGAAACGTTCCTGTCCAAGTCCCATAAATAGCGTTGACCTCGAGGGCTTTTTGTGTGAGGATAATCAGTAGTGATGGGAAGATCCCGCTAACCCAGAACGGAGATGATGGCGGTGAAGATTGCACAGCAAGAGGCGCACGGACTCTCCCTTCTCCAAACAAAAAAATCCCAGGAGTTGTTAACTACCCTGAATTACTCACTGTGGGGTAAAGGACTGTTCGGTTAACTCGAGGCATCTCTCAAAGGAAGCTTTCCACTTGAACTGGAGCCCAGGCCAGGTTTATTGCTCGAGTGGGCTATTTTGCTCCATGGTCTCATTGAATAAATTGTCCCAGCGCCACCTTGATGGACTTTGATGGCTTCAGGAGTACTGGCCCGCCTCCAGCTGCAACGCGTCATCCTTGTGGCTGGGAGGGCTTCTTGGTGAAATACGGTGAGACCCCAAGTTCTTTTTTGGAATCCTGGAAGGTTTACTTGCACAAAGAATCAAGGCACAGAAGCACTGATTTTCCCAGACCTTCTTCATAAGATGTTCTTGATCCTCTCAGCCAACGAACGAGTAGATACAAGAATCAGACGAGCACAAACTGTGCGGGCCGATCCGACCCCGGGTGGTTACGCGGGGCGCGCAGCCTCCCTAATGAACAAACCACGCATGCACCCTTCCCTTGTACGATCACAGGGAATCGGGATTTAACCCTCAGCCCCCACTCCTCGCTGCTCTTTTATATAAAACCGAACCACAAAAACCACATGGAGCCTAAGTCCACTCTTTACGGTTCCTCGGCGCTCCAAACGTAACGACGCGCACCAACCATGCGTCGGATAATTCCTTGGTCACATACCAGGGTAAAAAATGACAGCGTCATCGCCGATCCCCTTGGCATTACGGATGAGAGGGGTTCTGGAGAGGTTCCAGAGCAATCCCAGGAGCCGGTAGGACATTCATTTCCTATATAAGACGTTGGTGTTTTGTTTGCTCAACACTTCTCGTGCATATCACAGGCTATAGTCTGCCGCGTAGTTGAGGTTCAATCTCCGTCTGAAGACAACGGTCCCTCTTCTCGCTTTCCCCTCGACAACTTACGGACGGGCGTTGTCCTTAGAGGTCCACATCGAGGGATTCCTGGATTTTCATTAGGTTCGTCCACTAGAGTCGGGCAGGTCTTGCTGAAGCGGCCTTGTACTAAAGTATGTCTGCTTATGACTTCGTTGAAGCCAATGTCAATGCCAAGCAGCATTTACTGACCTCCGTCTCTGACTAAGTATCGCGTAGTCGATCGGGAGGGCGCTGTGTGGCGAGCCATGCCAAGCCATCCGCATATCTTGCAGTTCTTAGGAGCATGCAAGGTAACGCGCCAGTGGTATTACGCTGTTCCACACCTTCAACTCTCCCCCATGCTTGTCTACCTACCTACGTCCCCTGACGCGGACAGAGGTGGTCTGGTAAGCATTAGTCACCTTTAGCCGGCTACTGCAAACATTAACCCCAGTCCACAGGTCCTTCAGGTTTGTGATGCCCTCAGGGCGTTGCATTCATTCAATATTGTGCATGGTCAGGTGGGAATCACCAACATCCTCGTCTCAGAGCACCGTGCTATTCTCTATGACTTTTGTCAATCACGAAGTCAGGCTCAGGGCTTTGAAGAAGACGTGTTTGACTTCGGCGTCACTATCGCAGAGGTATGCATGTTAGAGTCGCGAACATCATCCCACCCATGTAGTCTAACCTTCATAATCCATACAGATTCTCAGAGGAAAGCAGTATAATCACAGAATTTTCCGCCTTCTTCGGACACATCCTCGTCGGCCAGCTTGGGCTTCTCCGGAGCGTGTATCCTACGGTCCGGTTTGGGAGGTCGCTGCATGGTGCTGGAGGCCGGCCCCTTCCAACCGCCCTGTGATATCCGAAATTTTCGAAGCCCTATCCAAGTCTCTAGTTCAGATGCGCCGTAATGATCCTCCGGCTCCTGGCTTGGATGCATTTCCCCTGCAGGATCTGGGGACTCCACCGCACTCTGAACCTCCCGCTCGGCCCCAGGCTCGTCCCATTTCCTCCAGTAGTGTCATTCGCCCTCGAAGTGCACCATCTACCCCTTCACCTGGAGGAGCTACACTGCAACAAGAATCTAACGGACAGTGGACCGATTGCATCACATTTCCTGGTTTGCCACCACTACGGTATCGAAGACTAAAGAATACTCCTCACGCGCGAGGGGGGTTTAGTTATGTATGGATGTGCGAGACAATGTATTCAGATAAGAGTCGTCAACTCGTGAGCCTTCTAGCGTTCCGATATCTCAAACGTCACGAGCTTACGGGACTTCCCATATTTCAAGGTAGCTGAGAAGGTGCTACGCGCTCCAGACTCGGATGAGACGGAATTGAAACTTCGTAAGGTCGGGGAGAGAAGCGATCCCGTTACGGCATCACTGATCTGACGACTCGACATTTCCCCGAAAACGTCTATTAGAGATTGGCTCAAGAAATCATTATTTGGAGGGACCTCATTCACCCTTGCATTGCACCACTGATGGGTTTCACACTCCAGCCTTCTATCGCTCTCATTTCGCCTTGGTATCCCAACGGAAACGTGGAGAGATATATCAAGTCGAACCCGGATTGTGATCGTTTGAAGCTTGTGAGTTAGAGAGCAGGGAGACAAAACGATCTGAGCTGAGGGCAGTATGGTTTTCTTAGCTGCACGAAGTCGCACGGGGTTTGACCTATTTGCATGAATTTTCGCCTCCTGTCCGAGTCGTCCATGGAGACATAAAGCCGGTACGGTAGATCCTCTCCTTGAGTAAATCCCGGACAATGGCGAGCTAACATTAGTATTTAGGACAACATCCTCATTGACGATGACGGATCCGCGGTTATCATCGATTTCGGCCTGAGCCGATCCGTTGCGGAAATCATCCCAGAATCAATTTCCTCTAACCGTGGGGCGGGGAACGTGCGGTGGATGGCTCCGGAGCTAGTCGACGGCAAACTACCCAAATCCTTGAAGGGCGACGTGTACAGTTTTGCATCTCTAGCATTGAAGGTAAGCCCGCTGAAAGCCCGTTGAAAGTTTCTTTTCTTATTCAAGGGCATGTTCAAACCTTTCAGATCCTCACTGGAGCGATTCCATTCAAACATCTCACCAACGAACGCGCTATAATTTTGAGGCTCCATAAAGGAGACCCACCCGCACCGGAATCCACTCGAGACAAAATGAGCTGCAATAGTACTCTGGAAGGGCCTATATGGACGCTCCTAGACGAATGTTGGACCACGGAACCGGCCGTACGTCCTAGTATGAGAAGGGTCGAAGGACGGATTCTGGAACTGAGACTATACGAGGCGATCATAACTGACTGCCGGTCCAGTCACATTTCTCACCCACCCCCAAGCATCGAGCGTAATAAAGACGAGAAGTACGAGGAGAAGGGATGTGTTCAGGAAACCGTCCTTCGGAGGGATGCGGTAGACGAAATTTCAGGAGAGAAGCTTCCACCTGTCGTCCTGCTCAGTCCCAAGCCGGCCTTTATACTGGCCCCGGAAACATTGACACAGCAAGCTAGAAGAAAGATATTTAATTTAATACGTCTTGGCCGAAGATCTACTGACCTTTCGAGTCAGCCGTAACTTATTGGTTTATTTATATACCATATGTATACCCACCCTGACCATAATGCCATGTTGTTCATCTTGAATTATGGATGGTTTCGGTCAACATTAGTGTCAGCTGCTAAGGGTTGATTAGAGATTAGCTCGTCGTGAACCACAGGGCATGCGATACCGTGTAGTTTGGTCGATCCACACCAGGGAGGGGGGATTTCCACGCACACGCGAAAAAAAAGGGTCGGCTGGTCCAAACGTTTATAGAAAAGCTATCGTCACAAGGCTAAACAATTTTCCCGCAGTGAAGCAACTGGGCTTCTTCCCTTTGATTAAGAATGAGGCTTCAGACTTGAGTATCTTTGCCAGTCAGGCTCTAGTCGAGATATGGCGTTCGGAGGCAGTTCAACTCTATTGAAAGAGATTCAACGATATATAGATGTTTCAAGCTGTAAAGCGGAAAGTTGACGGTGGAGAGTAAGAAGTTGAACCGTCAGATGGTCTGTATTGCGGGGCATTGGGGGAACGGCAACTTACCGCTGTTTCGAAAGGAAGAAATTGGTATTTTGAAACCCCAACACAGCGTTCTTCAACCATGGCCTTGATTTTGCCTGCATAGCCACCCAAATTACAACCTCCAATTTTGAGGAACATGAGTGGTGGTGGGAGCTGTGGAGGTTGGCGCCCGTTCTGGGGGAGAGATTTGCCGTAGCGTGCTTCCAGCACCTCGACAAGGTCTTTCCCGGGAGATTTGAATCCGCTGAGGTAGATAAAGATGAGGCAAGGCAGGAAAAACTGTGGATTGATGTCGGAGGTGGGCCAATCGGTTCC